>MU105784.1:0-39510 GCA_012274485.2 Sinapis alba | reverse complement strand
CTCTCTCTCTCTCTCTCTCTCTCTCTCTCTCTCTCTCTCTCTCTCTCTCTCTCTCTCTCTCTCTCTCTCTCTCTCTCTCTCTCTCTCTCTCTCTCTCTCTCTCTCTCTCTCTCTCAGCCTTTGCATATTATTTCCCTTAGGAACTGATAGCCAAATCGACCAAAAGGTCTAGTATTTATAGAGGGAATAGTCAACTGCCTTGGCCGAATATGCCTGTTTTGTTGGGCGAATGGGCACAACTTACTCCATTGCCATCCTTTCACCTATACATGTCTCTAGCAGTCCTAACTCGAGCCTAAACCCAATACCCAAGCTCGTGGCCTATCCCCATGAACCCTTAGACCCATAAGCCATTTGGGTTGACCACATGGTCCGACCTCCAGACCTGACCCGGACCAACTGCCCAAGACCCATAACACTCGGTCTAGCTGAGTTGAGCTAACTCCCAGATGACTGAGCTGAGTGAGCTAGTCTACCCAGATAGCTGAGGTGAACCACTTTACTCGAGCTCCCATTTAGACTCTTCTAGCTGTGTACCCTTGTCTCCTTCCTTATTTGATTAAGTCTCAGCCTTATGATACACTTAACCTTCTATTTAGGCCATGGAACGCTTGCCTTGAAGTCCTAAGATTGGCTGGTACGTTCTCTTGAACCATGGCAGATCACAACGATCTTATCTATGATCAGGGACATGATATGGAGGATCGGTGCAAAACAATTTTAGCGGCGAAGAATTACTGCGTCTGTGTCGTCTCGCATGAGAGATACGTAAAAATACATGTATCTTGCATTTCTTCATCAAGCGGCACGTGGAAGGACACAATTCACAAACCAACTTTCATTTCGGTTAATGGCTATTGGGCTCCTTTTATGTTTTATGTTTAATGGATCTCAGTAACATATAATGCCTTATAAAATTGCTCATTATGCTAGAACAATGAAATATGTTGACAAAAAAAAGTATGACTCGAAATGAAGTTGAGCATATATTTTAAAATCATATTTAATCTTGACATGACTGTAAAGCATTATGAGCTTTTGAAATAAATATTTAATGAAAAATAAATATAGAAACAAAATATTTATCAAAATAAATATACATAAAAATTTCAACAAATTAAATAATTAAGAAACAAACTTTTGACCAAATAAATTTAAATTAACTATATTATCAAATATAATAAAAATAAAAACACTTTAAATCTAAGTTGTGTAATATAGGTTGGAAATTTTCTGATTTCAAGTATTAATCACCGAATACAATTAAAACATTCCAGACCTTTTCAAATATTAAATTCTTAAATATGTTTTTATTTAGTTAATATTTTTGGAGTTCTAGACTGATTCGAACATTTTAGACTAAACCAAAACACATTTATCTTAAATATTTTAATTTAAGCTCGGTATTTTAATGTTTGTGACCCTAATTGACATTTCTAGCTACACAAATATACCAAAGTTGCATAATCTCATATACGATTTTTTTTTTGACAATCAAACGAAATTGACTAGAAATCGAGTCCAGAGGCTTCCCGGTGGTGGTTTGTTATGGCAGTGGCGTCTTGAAAATTGTCAAAACCCTCGTTATTTGTGAAGTGTACTCAAGAAACAAAATTTGTGATTAGGCCAGATACGGCCCATGTAAGATCAAAATAGAAAGCAAGATCATAATAAAGAACTAGTATAAGTAGAAGAAAAAAGGACAATCGTTCCCCGACTTTTACTTTTCTCTCTCAACTTAGTAGCCACCATCGCTTCCCGGTCTCTTTGGTGATCTGTGGTTCACACCGCCTCAGTAGAAGGGACCACCTTTCTTTTTTCTTTCTATCGGTGCCCCTTTGATAATTTTCCTTTTGGTGGTTGCTCGTAGATCTGGAGTCCTTTCGCTATCTTAGGGTTTTGTCGACAGCGGGTTTATTCGGCCTATTTTGAGTGGATCTTGCTCGCCTCTCATGTTGGTGTTTCTCTTTCGCTGTTTATTTCCCTTAAGAGTGACAGCAACCACCGTTGGTTTTAGGCCTGTGTTTGTGTGAACATTATCCTCCATGGATAGATCTTGAAGAGAGCTCAAAGAAGAGAATTTGGGTGTTCAAAAAATGTGGTTTATTCATTAGATACTTATAAGCAACACTATAACACCCACATTTTTACCGTTTTATTATCACCCATCACATCGCCGTAGATCAAGAGGGGGTTCTCAACAGTTATGCATTGCTTTTAAATGGTTAATTAATTAAGTATTTAATTAAAATTTTAAAAACAAAACAATACATTTTTTGCGCCATGATAAGCTTATAAAAATGCAATTGAACAGTGAAACTTTCATGATTTATTTTGATTATGTTTACAAAATATTATAAAATTTTCATGATATATATATATATATATTTTTTTTTTTATTTATAAACGACATAACAATAGAAACTTCCTCCGCCACAGCCGAATCGGCTCTTGTCTTCAACTACTCTGATTCTAAATATTGATCAAGATTATCTAATGGCAAGACTTCAGAATATGGCTGCCAGACTTCAGAAATTATGCAGCCAGACTTCAGGAGTATTGACTATATCACAGTGTAGTTGAGGCGTGTAGTCGACTACATCACAGTGTAGTTGAGACATATAGTCGACTATATCACAGGACTATATCACGGAGCCTTTTTCAATCTAAATTATTATTAATAATTTGATCTAAAAATAATAATTTAGTTGGATTTTTCGTCTATAAACGTCACAAAGTACTTGTTTCTATCTCTGGACATGCATGGAGAAGTCCAAAAATCTGAGGATATATATACAAAGATCCTAAGATGAAACTCCATTTTTCGTAGGAAAACAAGCTGATCTTTCTTGTTTAATCCAATACTTGCAGCTGTGTTAGAGAAAAAAGATGAAGAGTTCGACGCCATTCTATAGCTTGTTGGTGAAGTATAATTGCTATGCTATGCTTGTATGATTATTTAACGGGTAGTGGCTAAACGACTAAGTTTACAAACTCTTTAAATTATGTTTTATTATGGTATGTTTACAATTTCTTTATATTAACGTGTAGTGGCTAAAAACTAAATTTACTAATATTTATTTATATCACCATAACCTAGATTATACCAGTTTTCATATGTTTTTGATAATGCTTTTTGTGATTCGTTGAATCTCTTGCTTTGTGTGTACAGCAAATGTTTAATAGCATATGTTTAATTAGTATTAGTAATCTTAAGTAATCAGGCATCAGACAAAGCAACTGTTGATTCACAAAACCTGCAGTGCAAGCAATCGCTTGAATCAATCTCTCATCAAGTGAGACAGAGTATTGTGAACGTTTTAGCTGATGTAAGACGGTTCCGGTCTGAGCTTGGATACATGAACAAAAATTATAGGCTGTGCTGGAGGAAATTGAAAGAACCAAGTCAGGAAACTAGAAGCGGAAACATGGGAATACAAAATGAAAGAAATGGGCGTTGACAATCCTGAATCATTTATATGTTGCCGGCGTGAAAAAGTCTGGTCTCCATATTATGCGTCCTCGTGAGGATATCCCTTGATATCGTGTCCCATTCCACTGTTTCCTCTTCTTATCCCTCGCATAGACGAGCATTGGCTTCTGATGAAGCTGGAACTCACAGTGTAGCTCTTCTTCCTCGTTCGTTTCCGTCGGTTCCCGTAGAGGCTGTGTCTATGCATTTCAAACTAAGAAACCAGCATACCAAAATCAAACTAACCTTATCAGTTCCTATTGATTTGTATATGCCATTCAGTGAAAAGCCTTTTTCACCTGTCTTGCAAAATTTTATCTTACACATCCGTGGACATGTATTCACTGCTCCTTGTACAGGCAATCGATATTTTCTCTTGAGGTTTGCAATACATTCAAAAGTAAATATCTGCAGAGTTCAAAAATAAGTCAGTGAATTCAAAGTCTTTGATTCAGAAAGAAAGTACAACGCAGAAAGAAACCTCAAAGTCAGAAAGAAACCTCTAAGGGAGTAATGAAGCAGGGTAAATTCCAACTATTCAAGGAAGGCTTGGAACGCTCCGAAGGCTCCTGGGATAGCGAAGGAGCCTTCGGAGTGACAGCAATCACCGTTGGTTTTACCCTATACTAGGCCTGGACATCCGGGTTTTCGGGTCGAGTTCGGGTCGGGTCCTGTCGGGTCCGGGTCTTTCGGGTCCTAGAAATTTAGACCCATACATGTACCTATAATTTTTCGGGTCGGTTCCGGGTCGGGTCTTATCGGGTCTGGGTCAGTTCGGGTCTATGATTCCAATACCTGTAAAATACCTATAATTTTTCGGGTCTATATCGGGTCCGGACCGGGTCCGAGTATTTAAGATCTAAAAAAATACATGGCATATCTAAACTTACTTAAATTTAATCAATATTTGACATATATATATATATATATATATATATATATATCTAAATATTTACAAAATAACTTAAATTAAACTATTAATAATTAACATAAAATATTTAAACTCTAAATTTTATATTTTAAAATTTCATATTACTTCAAAATGTTACAAAATAATAATAAATATTATTAACAAAATAAATGAGATCAAACATACACATATACTGCTTCAGCACTTTGATCCATATGAGTTCACTAGTAAGCTTCTTCATGGATCTATATTCTGCTTCAGCACTTTAGCAAGACACTACCTTCTGCTTCTCACTCTACCATGTGACCAGATTGCCTCCAATAAATGTGAAATAGCCTGTAGTTGATCTCCTATCAACTCTATCTCCAGTCCAATCAGCATCACAATACCCTACAACTTCAGTGTTCTTGTTGCACGTCATCCATACTCCTTGACCAGGGGCGCCTCTCAAGTACCTCAGAATCCTTAGCACCATGTTCTAATCAATGCTAAAAATCCTTACCACCATGTTTACAAAGGAAAAGAAGAAGACTAAAAAGCTGGCTTAAATGGATGCTGCCAAGGTAGCGTTCATGAGCATGGTGTCTCAGTCTCGGATTATATATGAGCTTTGAATTGTGATGGATAGAAGAAATCAAGGTTAAAGGCTGGTTTTTGGGATCTATGACTCTGGTCAAGGTGAATGTTGTTAGTAGTTGTCATCTTTGAAACAAGTGATCATGAAATAAAAATTTAAACAAAGTGAGAAGTAGACAAAAATAATATCAGAGAAATTGTCATTTATAAGATTTTATATTTGCTTATTTTAGTATTATGTTGTATTTTCTATATTTTATGAGGCATAAGCGATTACTTTCCCGTGCTGCATAAGAACTTATAAATAATTATTTTAAAGATATTTATAAGCTTTTATAAGATTTTAAATATAATATATGTAAACTCGTATATTGATGTCGACGTGAAGTCTTGCTTGTATAATCATGAACTCTAGCAGCTTGTATAAACTCATCAGAACCTAGAAATTAAGTTTTTCCGCCGAAACCGAGAAATTAAGTTTTCCCGTCAAATCTGAGAAATTATGTTTATCCGTCAAAATCGAAAAAAAATTCTCGTCAAATCCGAGAAAATATGCTTTCCAGCCAAAATCGAGAAATTATGTTTTTTCACCAAAACCAAGAAATTGCGTTTTTCAGCCAAAACTGAGAAATTATGTTTTTCCGCCAAAACCGAGAAATTTTGTTTTCCCCTCAAATCCAAGAAATTATGTTTCCCTTTTTCTGCCAAAACCGAAAAATTGTGTTTTGATGTAATCCTAAGCTGTCAAAGGATTACAAGCACCTTGGATCAATGTTATGATCGATCCAACAAGAGGGGTGGTTCTTCTAATCGAGTTAATCGACTAGAAGAACGGTTGCAAAGCTTTCACTAATAAAAGCTTAGAAAAACTTATAAACTCCTATAAAGTCTTATAAAAGCTTATAAGAGCTTATTATACCCAATAATCCCATCACTTGTACCAAACTGTATGCAAGGTTTCCCAATTGTATTTTGCACATTTCGATTAACAATAAATCATTGAATAGATGTTTATAAGAGCTCCGTTTACAATGGATCACTGTTTATAGCAATTTTGTTACATTAGAAATATTGTCATATATCTCTATGTACATATCCAGATTAAGCCCATTTTATTACGGACATGAATTTATAAGACTTTATAGGAATTGTGAGTTTGAAACATTACATGAATTTAGAATCTTTTTTGTTACTACATTAGTATATTATTTTCTAAAAATATTTTATTTTTGGTATTATTTTAAAACAAAATTCTCTACATATTTTGTTATAATTAAAATAAAAATAATTTTACAATTAAAATTTGATTTGACTTTAATATTTTAAATGAATTACTATAATTTTATTATTTTTTAATAGCATATTTTAAATAATATATAATAAATACCGGATCCGTTCCGAACCCGATATGGAACCGAAAATTATGGGTATTTTATGGGTATTGGAATTATAGACCCGAACCCGACAAAAGCAACAAGAGTTTTGTCATTTGGAATCAAGAAGAGCTAATTCGCAGAAACATGCTTTTGAGATTCCGTTGCCGCACGATCACAGAGTTTATCTCCAAGCTTAAGCATAAGGTATGTATTCACACAAGATTATCTCTCACTTTTGAATGCTTAAGCTCTATTATATTATGTTCTTATCTCTTATACTGGTAGGGCTTTAAAAAAATTAAGGGGTCTAGTGGTGGGTAATTGGAATTCGGTAATAGAAGGTTTGTGAAAGGTCAACCTGAGCTTCTGTGGCTGATGCATGCCAATGCTCTTGATGCAATGATGACAGCAATCAAAAGCTTAAGCGAAAGTGAATGATGGCTTGCAAAATCTGGAAATTTGATCAGAATCATCATTATCATCATGCTTGCTTTTGTTCTCTCCATCTTTATCAATAGACTTTTTATGGGGTTTGTTGTTTCACTTCTCTCCATCTTTATCAATAGACTTTTCATGGGGTTTGTTGTTTCACTTTTTATCTTGTATTGAACCTAGCAATAATCGGAAACACTATATTTGAACCTAGCAATAGCAATAGTCAAATCAGATGGCTAACGTACCACATAGATCGGTTAACCACCCGGGCACACTCACTCCATTAGAACCAAATAGACCATCACCACAACCAGAGACATAGGGAGACACACATAAGATGACAGAGGGAGACATGCAGCAAGTGAAAGGCAGTGGAGAGATTCAACTAAACATCGATGAGTTAGATTCAATTGAAGCTGCAGTTTATGACTTGGAAGAGCTTATAGTGAGAATTCAGTGGATAAAAGAGATGCTAAGAGGTGTGTGATCTTTTTACATCTCTCTACTTAACGTTTTTCTTGTGTATGCATAACAAGATCTTTAGGGCTGGTACTTATGAGGCTACTGAATAGGGAGAAATTAGAATTATAGACTATTGTGTTTGCGTCTTTCACTTCTCTAATTGTATTTTGTTAAAAAAAGTTCAGGTTTAGGAGGCAAAACTGCTAGTGAAGTTTGTGATGGTGAAATGGGAAAAGTGAAGTAGAGTTTTGTACAACACCAGACAAATATTGTAGAAGGGAGGTTTGGTGGGGAACAAAGCCAATGGTCCGAAGCCTGATATATGTTTTTGGTATGTTTGTAGGTTGATGGTATTGTTTTTGGTCAACCTATAATGAAAATTTGTAGGTTTATGGTATTGTTTTGGTATGTTTTTAGGGAAACATGTGATGTTTTCAAGTGTTCCCCTCAGGAAAAACATGTGATGTCTAATTTTATTTTTATGGAAATACATAGTTTACTTATATATTTTTGAAACCAAGAAAATATTAGATTTAATGGAACTTCAATTGCATGTCTAATTTTATTTTTATGTTTTTGAATTGATGAAAAGTTAATTTAAAATGACCTTGAACCCCAACATTAAACCGGGTTTTTTTCTCTGTTGTGAAACAAGAAGCATAACCAACAAAAAAAAAATACCATAACAAAAAAGAATTTCCGATTCATTATAAAAAAATACATGAAAAACAACATACATATTCTTATGTTTTTGAATTGATGAAAAGCTAATTTAAAATGACCTTGAACCCCAACATTAAACCGATTTTTTTTCTCTGTTGTGAAACAAGAAGCATAACCAACAAAAAAAATGCCATAACAAAAAAGGATTTCCGATTCATTATAAAAAAAATACATGACAAACAACATACATAACAAACTATAGTTCTACTCCATCAAAAGTTTTTCCTGAGGGAAACACTTGAAAACATCTATTGTTTCCCTAAAAACATACCAAAAAGAATACCATCAACCTACAAATTCTCATTATATACTTCAGACCATTGGCTTTGTTCCCCATCATCTCCGAAACTGGCTGGCTCCTACAGCATGGAAAAATAATAAGATTCAGCTTAAAAGAGAGAATAATTAAGAAGATAATAAGATTCAGCTTGAAAAAAAATGAACTATAATCCTTTTTTCACTCGTTCTACAGGGCATCGGGAGAAGACACTGTAGAACTGGACTCCGAACAAGATTCATTGGCCACATAGTTGTCAGTAGGACATGAGGAACTTGGAGACCTCCCCAGAGACATAATCAGTATGATCTCCGGAGAGTCTTGCAGTACGAACGTCCGAGATTTTCGCCCAGCCGGAGAGTTTATCGGCAGGTAGGGAGTTGGCTCAATGCAAACGTAGTGACAAAACAAGAAGCAACACGAGGATAACACCATAAGTCCCAGAGCCAGAACTAACAAAGAAGGATAATCTTCCACTTCCATTACTCGAGACCCAAACTCCTCTTTCTCCTCCTTTCACAGTTTCCCTTTTATTTAAACTTTTTTTCTATCAACACTTTTTATTTAATCATACCAACTGTAATACAATCAAAATATGGAGCTAGAGGAAATTATTTTTATATTTGAAATATCTTATTACCAAAACTAAACTAATCTACTATTAAATACCTCTGACAAACATTTTTCTTCATATCTTGTCATTTCTCTTCCTTTACAAATATGTGAACAGTGAAGTGTTTGATTACTATCTAGCTAGTCTCGAGTTAGAGGTGGGCGTTCGGGTATCCGTTCAGGTTCGGATCGGGTATTTTGGATATTTGGGTATTTCGGTAAAGGGGTTTAATACTTGTTCGGGTATTTCTCTACTTTGGGTCGGGTTTGGATATTTTTAATTTAGGTTCGGTTATTTCAGATCGGATTCGGGTATTTACATTTTGAAAGAAAAAAAAATAAAATTCTTCATTTAAAAATATAAATTTCACTAAATGTTTTTTATGTTTTAATAGATTAAATGATTAATAAATTTAGAGATAGTATTTTAAAAATAAAAAGACGTTAATTTGGTTATTGTTTTTAATTTTTGGGTATAATTTTTGTTAATCCACGTAATAAAAGTCTTAACATACATTTTAAATGAATAGCAAATCATTTTGTCCGTAAATATATGTATATTATATGATGTTATCCCCTAGTATTCGACTATTCTAACGCTTATCCCCAAAAACATCTTAATTGTTATTTGAACAAGTCAAAGTTTTGTCTTGGTATACCAAAAGATAGCAAATTGTTTTTATAAACCCTTATAAATTATTTATATAACCTTATAAATTATTATACTAAGTGTTTATAAATTAATTTATGAGGTTTATAAATCTATTTATAAGAGTTTATAATTCACACAAATTAAAAATATTATTATTTAATACAACAACGCATTAGAGACACCTAAAGCCTATTGACGAGACTAGACCCAGTTTATTGTGGAAACCAGGAGATCATTCAGTACACCAAAGACCCAACCGGACCGTGGCTGGCCTTTAGGCGTCGTACCGCGGTTAGCATCACTAACCTTTGGCGTGCGTTCACCAGGAGCAGTCTCCTTCTCCTTCTCTTTGTCTTTCTCGTGATCTCTCTGAAGAGTTTCCATCCTTGATCTCCGGTCAGTCTTGATCGGACAATGCCTTGGTCGGATTCTTCTTCTCGGACCGCTTCTCTCTTTCTCTCTTATTTCTCTGTCTCGATTTTGGCAGAATTTAATCCGACTTCTCTTCCCTGAGAATTGAGGAATAACTGAAAAAATGATTACCTCGAGCTCAAAACACTCAATGAGCTTAGTGTAGAAAAAACTGCTAAATATCTGACAGTTAATACACGATGTATGTCCTTTCTTCTCCAAGTATCTAGCCAGAGTAAACAGATAACATAAATCATATTAACTCAATGGAAAACAATTTTAAAGAACTCAATAAAAGTCTGAAACTAACTCAGTGTAACGATCGAGAGTTTCAGTTGATAAACACTGTGAAGGACTGAGGCACTCAGTGTTCTTAGCATCTACAATATCACACCTGCACAAAGTGAACAAAAAATTAATGTATTTTCCCTTCTCTTATTTATATATGTTTTATATAAATAAATTAGTTGTCAAAAAAAGTTTTATTATATCAATTTATTGTTTTCGTTGATGAAAAAATAGTTTTACTATAATATACATGATGTTATATTGTGTTAAAATCGGTTTTCAATATTGTGTTATTTTATAAGCCAACTACGTGAAAATCGGTTTTCTATCAAGTAATATTTTTTTTGTCTGACGGACATTTTATCAGATGTTTAAACGATTCTGGAGTATCAATCTTTGGTATTAAACAGATACTTCTTTGATACTCATGCCTAACATGCAGTGTTTTTAAACCCGGACCGAACCGGTGGTATTAAAGAATGGATTTTGTAATGCAATGGGATTTGTATGATTTTGTAATGCAATGCAGATGATACTCCTTTTCAGGACTGCGTCTTGATTAACTCTCACATTGATTCTTCTAGTTTCAAGGCTTCGTTCTTCGTTTGTGTTCCTGCTTCTGAATAGAGGGTTTAAGTAGGGGATCCGCTTTTTATATTATTTGTAAAATCTTATAAAAGCTTATAAATTTCTTATAAAATAATTCTAAAAGGTTATAAATCTTATAAAAGCTTATAAATATCTTATAAAAGCTTAAAATGAAATCATCTAACTTATAAAATAAATAACTTCGGCGCCCCTTTCCGGGGTGCTATATTTATATTTGTATACCATAATTTTTCTAATACATTTTTAAATCTCAAAAGTTGATAAAAAATTTCAAAATATTTAAATTATTCATAAATCTAATATAAAATTAGTTAAACAATCTAAACTATATTTTGGACAATTTACGCTAATACCACAATTATATTTTTGGAAAATCTAAAATTTTACCAAAAATCTGAAATTATGTTTTATACAACAAATAACCATATAAGTGACACGTTTTTTACAACGCGTGTCTAAGTCAGTTCGTTTAATGTTTAATTGTAATTTAGGCTTTATATGGGCTCCACACTTTGTACTAGTTTCTTGCCTATTTGGGCTTTAAACAAACATCTCCAAACTTTAGATATTTACATGTGAAAAAAATTGAAAAATCCCTTAAAAAGTCCGAGTACTAAAATTAGTTTAAAAAAAATTGATACCCGATACACGACCCTTACCCGCGGGTAATAGAATTGTGATACTGTTACCCGACCTAAAAGTTATGGCTACCCAGGTGGATACGAGCCGGGTCACGGGTCGAAGATATGTAATGGGTATCAGTGCCCAGCCCTAGTTCACACAACACCTAGCAAATTTTTATAACAAAATAGAAAAAATTAATACTCTGCATTGTGCTCACATGCATATAAATATCTAAAGTTTGGAGATGTTGGTAAGAGTTGTACCAGCACAACTATGACTAAAAACATAGTATTACTGGCGCGTTTGCTATTCGCAATAGTCGTTCCGGGACGACTCCTTTAGAAGAAACTACGCCGTCACATAGAAGTTGGAAATATATCATAAAACAAATAAGATTTAATTTTAATCTCGTCTTTAAGAATAACTATTTTAAAAATAACATGATATATAGAAATTTAAGTTAGATTTATTTTTATCTCGTCTTAAAAAAAAAAGACCAAAGCGTCTATTGGTCGTAGTCGAACATACTAGGCTGGCTGTTATACATAATCGTGTATGTTCGACTACGAACATTATAACTTGTGATGTGTTATTGACTTGTTTTGATTGGAAAAGGAAAACGAGCTTTAGACGTAGTTGTCCCGGAACAACTATTCTGAAACGTAGACGTGCCAGGGACACTACGTTTTAAGTAGTAGTTGTCCTGGTACAACTTCTACCAACATCTCCAAACTTTAGATATTTACATGTGAAAAAATTAAAAAATCCCTTAAAAAGTCTGAGTACTAAAATTAGTTTAAAAAAAATTGATACCCAAGTTATGGTATGTCTTATTGACCAAGCAATGTAGTTGAGACATGTAGTCGACTATATCATAGTGTAGTTGAGCCATGTAGTCGACTATATCACAGGACTATGTCAATGATCCTTATTCAGATCTTAAATGGTCTTATTCCGTTCCAAGTAAAGTACATAATATGTATCTCCAGATGATACAACTAACGCAATAGTTTGAACACAAAGCTAGAGTAGGACATTTAAAAGAACTATAGATCCTCAATGAAAGATAAGTTGGCATGTGGTTGAAGCTCGAGGAGAAAGTGTCAACTTCTTCAACATGTCAAGGGTTGGAAACAAACAAGCATCAAACAAGATTGTTGCAAACTTCAAGACTCTTAAAAAACAACACCATCACCATACACAGCCTGCCTGTAGTTAGAAAATCATTAACAGAAGATTAACTAAATACAATATTAATACTTAATACTTATACTATCAACCTATGCATTTACCAGAGAAAGCTCGTGTAATCAATCAACTAATCAAAGAGATAATATAGTATGAGGTCAGGACTTAACTGCATTATTCTGCTTTTTTTCATGAATTTTCCCGTGAGAAGTGGTTTATCAAAATCAATGATTAAAAGAATGATCGATGGCTAACTTTAAAAGATTAATTATATTTGAGCTTGTAGTTTGAATTCACAGTTTAATTTTGAGTAATCAATTGCTATAATGATTTAAACATTTAAACTACAAAATAAATATAAATTGTCACACACATTATGTTTTATACAACAAATAAACCATATAACTAATATACGATTTAATATTATACATTCGAGAAGTTTCGGTACATGTTTGTTTACGATACTATGCAAACGTATATGTTGTAAAGTTGTCTCCGAAACTTCTCGAATGCCAACGACTATTCTCGGAGACAACTTTACAACATAATCGTACATGTTTGTTTATGATACTACGTAAACGCATATGTACGTTTATGTTGTAAGGTTATCTCCGAGACTTTGGCATTCGAGAAGTTTCGATTTCCGATTCTTTACTACATAACCGTACATGTTTGTTTACATACTACGTAAACGTATATGTACGATTATGACCATGTCTTCCGACTCTTTACTACATAACCGTACATGGTTGTTTACATACTATGTAAGCAGTTCTAATAGCTAAAGCCCACAGTCCCATTAGTTTATGAGAGGTGTATCGAGGCATATGAAAAACATGCTTAAATTGAGGATGATGGTGAAACCAAGCAATCTTATCCTTCAGCTTTGTCTCTATTAGATCAAGTGTGTTACTAACCCGGCACGACGTTCCCTTTCTACACATCTACCTATAACAGGACAGATCAAATAACATTTCTGGCGGAGGAACAGACTCTGTACCCATCGAACTAGGGTTCCGGAGGTCTTCGGCCATCGAACTCGGGTTCCGGAGGTCTTCGGCCATCGAACTCGGATTCCAGGGGTCTGTGTCGTTAAAGACTCTGGCCATCGAACTAGGGTTCCGGTACTCGCCTGAAATCTTCTTAGCAGTAAAGTTTTTTTTTTTTTAATATCAGCCGTATATGTGCGGATTGGTGGTTGTCTGAGCCGTATATGTGTTTCTTGAAGTCTTCGGGCATGTACGTTTAATTGTTTTATATAAATGAGCATGTACGTTTATGTTGTAAGATTGTCTCCTAGAGTTGGCATTAGATAAGTTGTTGATATTTTTGTCGAACATATAAAAAAAACATTATTTTAAAAACCTACTAAAATTTGTTGATATTTTTGTGATATTGATATTTAATCAAATTTCTGCCCAGAAAAAAATTATTTAATAAAACTTTTGATTTAGTAAAAAATTATTTTGATTTTTAAAGATCTATTCGGGTAAAAAACTTTTGATTCCCCGAAACAAGATTTAAATTTCACTGTTCATCCAAAAGTTACTGATCCCATGATTTATACACAATTCATATTTAATATAGACATTGCCACTTTAGTCAATTTCATTTAATTATACACCAATGTCTAGTCATATTTCATAAATAACAAACGGTTAATATGTAAAATTACATGTTACAACTTACAACTTATGTCCAACATACCAAAAAAAATACTACAAAAATGCTTATATTCATAAACATAAAATAAACAACATAAACTAGTTGATTACACGAATATTTAACACTTTCTAAAACAATCCTGATAAAATTTAAACCAAGCTCTAAATCCATTTTTTCAAGATTATTATAATAAGGACTACTACTAATCACATTCCATTATTACTAGAACAAGAAGTTAAGCTATTATTATCACTAAACAATTGTGCAAACCGATGTGACTTTCACACACTTATTCACACTCACACCCACAAATCGAACTAAAACAAAAAAATTGAACTAAAACCAAAAAAAAAAAAAAAAAAAAAAAAAAAAAAAAAAAAAAAAAAAAAAAAAAANAAAAAAAAAAAAAAATAAAAAAAAAAAAAAAAAAAAAAAAAAAAAAAAATCAAACTAAAACCAAAAAAAAATCGGATAGTTATGAATATTTTGGAAAATTTTTAAATATTTTGAGTAACTTTTGAATATTTTGGATAACCGAAACCGATCCGAAACAAAAATAAATAACCCAAACCCGACCCGACATTTCTAATAACCCAAATGGGTATTATATTCATATATCCTAAAATCCGATACCCGAACTAATCGACCCGATACCCGATTGGATACCCGAATGCCCATGCCTAGTTAAAACATGTTATTTTTAAAATGGATAGCCGGTTCCAAAGTGGTATTATCCTAATCCGAATTGAGTTTAGATATAAAATGGGACTTGTATGGTATTACAAAATAGATCCAAACCCAAAAAATTACTAACCATACCCAACCCGAAAATTTCTAAAACCCGAATGGGTTCTATAAGACTGAATCTGAAAACCCAAAAAACCAAAAAATCCGATCCAAACCCGAACGGGTACCCGAACGCTCAGGGCTAAGTTTGAATGCTGTGCCTGAGACAAAAAAAAATTTTTTACTTGAAATAATAGTATAAACAGTGATCCATTGTAAACGGAGCTCTTATAAACATCTATTCAATGGTCTATTGTTAATCGAAATGTGCAAAATACAATTGGGAAACCTTGCATACAGTTTGGTACAAGTGATGGGACTATTGGGTATAATAAGCTCTTATAAGCTTTTATAATACTTTATAGGAGTTTATAAGTTTTTCTTAGCTTTTATTAGTGAAAGCTTTGCAACCGTTCTTCTAGTCGATTAAATCGATTAGAAGAACCACCCCTCTTGTTCATTTTGCATATAATATATTTTAAATTTTATTTATTTATATTATTTAAAAGAAATCTATTTAATATGTATAAGAAAATATACTTTAACATATATCATTTTAGTGTTTTACGGAATTTATAAGTAAAAACACAGTTTTGTTTAAATTATATACACCTATTTTTAGTAAATTTTATACATAATAGTATCTATCATATTATTTTATTAAAATTTAGTATGGTATTTTTTGTATATCATACATAGTAGTATGATATTTTTTGGATGTTATGATATTAAGTTTTATTTTAAAAAATTAAGACTTCATTGCTTTAATTTTTACAGCATATTCAAATATTTTTTTTCATGCTGCATTTCAAAACTTTATTCTTTATTATCCACGATTTTATCTTTTATAGACTTTGAAATGTTATTATTTTGAGTGTAAATATTTATTTTCAAAATTTTATATTTGTCAAAAAAACTTTAGAAAATTACACAACTGTTTTTGAGTTTGGAACATCAAGTTAATTTTGAATTTTTTTGTTACTACATCTAATCTATTATTTTATACATAAAATATTTGAATTTTGGTACTATTTAAAACAAAATTCCCAACACTTGCTTTTATGCATTGGAGATAGACATCTTTCCCAAAATCTTTTGCATCCATCCAACCTTATGGTCGGATTCCACCGAATTGTTCTCATCCTCTACCTTCCGATGAGATCTCCACTTTATGCTTCTCCAATTCCAAACTAAGTTCCATTAATTGGGTAGTTAGTTGATTGGTGAGTTTATCTTTCTCACGAATTTCATCTCGAGCTCGAACCAATGCTTCTTTTGGCCATCCATCCACCACTCCTTCATCGAACCGATTGACTCTACCAATACCTTATACAACAGACAACCGAAGAACCTTCTTCCCGGATTGTTATCGGTCCACGATGTGACAATCTTTGCAGGCAAACCACATCTACACAAATTCATCTGAGAAAGCATGATGATACTAAGAATGGAGAACTAGAATGGCATCAACTAAACCAACCCAACCCATAAGTTGTATTACAATATATTAATGAATTCAAGAAATCTATAGGGCGTGATGATACTAAGAATGGCAGAACTAGAATGGCATCAACTAAACCAACCCAACCCATAAGTTGTTTTACAAGAGATTAATGAATTCAAGAAATCTATAGGACAATTAGTTTGACTCGGAAGCTAGCCCTAAGAAAAGCATTATTTTTAACTTTTCTACTCAACTTTTGGTATTGTGGTAGTAAAAAGAGAATACGATTCAAATATCAAGCTTGAGGGGGAGTATTGACCAAGCAATGTAGTTGAGGCATGTAGTCGACTATATCACAGTGTAGTTGAGGCATGTAGTCGACTATCACAAGACTATGTCAAGGATCCTTATTCAGACCTTATTCAGATCCTTATTCAGATCTTAAATTAGGTTTATGTGGTTGAATACAAGATAATAGATATAAATATGTATACATAAAATTTATAATTATTAATTTATAATTTTTCTAAAAAAAACACAAAAAACAACTTTTGCACAACTTGGAGATTTTGATCTGCGTTTGATTTTGTTGTTCGGATTTTGCTTTTGAGTGACCACTGTTACAGGATCAGTTTCTAGTTCGACGAATGAAAAAATCCAAAGGTTAACCAGCCAGCCAGAATTCATTCATTTCCCTAGTTGAATCCTTCACAAGCTTTAGCCAAATTTTGCACTTCATCGATGTGGTTAGTGTTTATAGAGCTTGATTCATCATTCATATCTGGCTAAGGAACCCATGTGCTTGAAAGTTATGGTATGTCTTATTGACCAAGCAATGTAGTTGAGGCATGTAGTCGACTATATCACAGTGTAGTTGAGGCATGTAGTCGACTATATCACAGGACTNATAATTATTCATTTATAATTTTTCTAAAAAAAAACACAAAAAACAACTTTTGCACAACTTGGAGATTTTGATCTGCGTTTGATTTTGTTGTTCTGATTTTGCTTTTGAGTGACCACTGTTACATGATCAGTTTCTAGTTCGACGAATGAAAAATCCAAAGGTCAACCAGCCAGCCAGAATTCATTCATTTCCCTAGTAGAGTCCTTCACAAGCTTTAGCCAAATTTTGCACTTCATCGATGTGGTTAGTGTTTATAGAGCTTGATTCATCATTCATATCTGGCTAAGGAACCCATGTGCTTGAAAGTTATGGTATGTCTTATTGACCAAGCAATGTAGTTGAGGCATGTAGTCGACTATATCACAGTGTAGTTGAGGCATGTAGTCGACTATATCACAGGACTATGTCAATGATCCTTATTCAGATCTTAAATTAGGTTTATGTGGTTATACATCATCAGTTCAATGGCCCCGCTTTCACAATCCGATGCTGGTCAGGAGGCACGCATTTCAATGATGTACCTCCTTCTGTTCGACAGGCTAAACGGAAGAGTGCCACTGCTTCTGGTACGGGAACTACTGATGAAATGCATGTAGTTGCTGAAGAAATAGCTGATACACATAATCATTTATATCTGCAGTTTATACTATTAGTTTTTAGCATTACTAATAATCTACCACACACAGGTTCTTACCACAAGCAGGCGATGGAGGCCTTGCAACAGGTAGAACTTAGGTTTTTGAAACAGATCGAAGATCTTAAAGCTGAGCTTGCTAAAAGTAAGTCCACTTCCACCGAAAAGGTACTACTCTCCACATCATATACATAGTTTACTTATATAGTTGACTATGCGTATGATTTATGATATTAAACATATGCAGGCACATGTGATGGATGTTGATAAGGATGCACACCTAAACACCGAAAAAGGAGAGAATGATAAGAAAAGAGATCTTTCTTCTAATGATGAAGAGGGTGAAGAAGACGAAGCTTCTCCAACAGATAAGGTACTAGTATCGAACTCATTACACATAGTTTTCATACATAGTTGACTATGCGTCTGATTTATAGGATTAAACCTTTGCAGAACATCGAAAAAGGAGAGAATGATAAGAAAAGAGATCTATCTTCTAATGATAAAGAGGGTGAAGAATACCAAACCTCTCCAACAGATAAGGTACTAGTATCGAACTCATTACACATAGTTTTCATACATAGTTGACTATGCGTCTGATTTTATAGGATTAAACCTTTGCAGACAGCTTTGATGGATGGTGAAAACAATGGACCGGATTCAAACAAAGGAAAAGGTGAGGTGTACCATCTTGATTCGTCCCAGGATAATACTGATGGGGAGAATGCTGATTTACGTGATGGTCCTAATGCCATGGAGATAGATACACAGAAGGTCAAATGTACCACTATAATGAATTTATAGTAATTATATGATTGCACCATATGATAAGTGATGGCAACTACTCCATATATTTCCCTCAGGTCATCCCTTCTACTTCCAAAATCGCTAACGAGACAATGGACATCTCAACATCTGATGCTGAGCAGTCATTTGTGTGTCCCGACAAGTCAAAAACAAACTCGATCATTCCTCAGAAGAAAAGAACGGCCAAGGCGGTTGACCTGCCTCAAACAAGCAGTAAGGTACATAAGACATCTACCTCGGAGTCCCTGGACGAAGACAAGTTCGAAACAAGGAAGGAAATACTTGTACGTGACTCGATCCAAGACAATGTATCTGTATCAAGGAAAAAGCTTCTTGTCCTTGATCTTAATGGTCTGCTTGCAAACATTATTGATTTCAAAGAAGCTTCTGATCAAGGATTAAAATGAACAACACTTAAGTGTAGGAAGACAATGATTAGGAGACCTTTTTGTAAAGATTTTCTCTGATTCTGCTTTGAAAAGTTTGAAGTGTGTATCTGGTCCTCGAGAAGAAAGTAAGACATTACTCATCTCTTCTATATTTAATATTTTTCTTGCATAACAATTAACATAATATGAAAGTTAAAATGTGACTACAATAGATTAACCTGTTTACTTACAGAGCAAACGTTGAAGATATATGTACGCACTTGCTTGAAGATTTTAAAGGAAAATTGTTATTTTGTTGGATATGTGGTTATTTCTTCAATTTATATCCTTGAGTAATTAATTCCAATCGAATATGTTCTAAATGAATTTTGAATTGTTTTGTGATACAAAACATTGGCAGGACATGGATAAGTGTACTAAAACCGAAGCTTCCTGCCTTGATAACAAGAATACGAAAGTGGTTTTCAAGAATCTAAGCCTGATCTGGAAGAAGGGTGATTACAGTAAGAGTAACACGGTTTTGCTAGATGATTCTCCTTACAAAGCGCTTCTTAACCCAGTAAGTTTATCTACAAAATCATTCATCCTTATACAAAAACAATTCTATTGTCTCATTGATGTTTTAGATATTATGACTGAATTATCTGATTTTACAGCCACATACAGCGATATTCCCTTACACATACAATCATGGAAACGAGAATGATACATCGTTAGGTAAAAAAAAAATTGATGTTATCAGTAAGTCTTTCTTATATGTTTGATTAATAGTTATATACATCATTATATGTTTTGGTACTTTGTTGTTAATAACAGGTGATGATGGTGATCTGAGGCTGTATTTGAAGAAGCTAGTAGAAACTGAGAATGTCCAAGAATTTATCCAAAAGAATCTATTTGGACAAGAAGCGATTAAAGAAGGAAATAAAGATTGGCAACTCTACAAGGAAATAGAAATAAATATTGGAAATAATGTGTTTTGTACTGTGGGAGAGATAGTGAAGAGACTTATCAAGAACACAATTAAGCTTTATTGATATCAAGAACGATGGTGTTAAAGATAACAACCTCAACAGAGCTTTGGATGACTTGGAAGGAAGAACAGCCAGCCTCTTATAATATGTATCTAAAATTTATCAGAAAACATTTCTTATAATATGTATCTAAAATTTATCAGAAAATATTTAAAAATTATTGATATTTTACTTATATTGTGCATATTAGTATATTTATTTAACATTCTGCCATTCTCTAAAATTAATCCAATCACAAAAAAATTACTTGCAACTTTTGTGTATGCAAATTTTATTCTGCAACTTTTTTTTATTAATGCCATTTTTATTTTTTCTAAGAAATGACCGTTTGACTTTCTTCCTTTCATCTCTCACTCCCCGTGTGTGGTAATGAGTCAAGACAAAAGCAGGGAGTTAAGGACATGTTCAATGCAATAACCTTAATGGGTTTCTTATTGATTAATTAATTACTAAAAGGAAGATAAGAAACTTAGTTAAAAATTTTTAGAAAACACATGTTTATTGGGAGAACCCCAAGGGTTCTTTAAAAAAAAAAATCAACCGGAGCGGTTTACAACTGATCATTAAAACCGATCGGTTTAGTAAAAACCAATCGATTGTTGGCAAAATGTTGCTGATGATGCGGATCGGTTTACAACCGATCTTTACAACCCCTCGCTATATTGCAATCGGTGTGATGGAACGGTTGTAAACCGATCCGCGTTAGTCCATGTCCTTCTTTCTCTTCGCTCTGCAGGCCTCTCTTCACCGAAGCTTGAAGCTTCTTCGAGAAAAGCAAAAGAACTTTGTTGACTAGTTAACAGTTCAACAAAGTTGGTCTGAGAAGCAAATGGATTAGTAGAAGACATATCAACAAAGTTAAAAGAAGAAAGAAAGCTTGATGAAAAGAGAGAGAAATTTCCTTTCTTCCAAGATGTGAGCCCAAAGACCCCTTCCACAAATCGAAGCTTTGGTTGTTCTTGACCAAAGAGTATAGTTGCTTCCCTTAAGAGTGACAGCAATCACCGTTGGTTTATGTAGTTTTACATATTAACCGTTTGTTATTTATGAAATATGACTAGACATTGGTGTAGAATTAAATGAAACTGACTAAAGTGGCAATGTCTATATAAAATATGAATTGTTGGGTTGTAGTTATTAACATAGGATATAGAAGATGAGTGCATAAATCATGGGATCAGTAACTTTTTGATGAACATTGAAATTGAAATCTTGTTTCGGGGGAAGAACTTGTTATTAGCTTTAGCTAAAACTAGAAGCTACAAAAGCTCATGAACTGATGATGTATAACCACATAAACCTAATTTAAGATTGAAACACGACGATTCAGATCATTTGCAAACTGTTGATTCAGATCATGATTGAAAGAGAAGACGGTGGAGGTTTCAACTTTCAAAGTTCAATCACGATTGAAAGAGAAGACCACGACGTCGTCGTTTAGTAATTTTTAGGTTGATAGTATAAGTATTAAGTATTAATATTGTATTTAGTTAATCTTCTGTTAATGATTTTCTAACTACGCGCAGGTTGTGTATGGTGATGGTGTTGTTTTTTAAGAGTCTTGAAGTTTGCAACAATCTTGTCTGATGCTTGTTTGTTTCCAACCCTTGACATGTTGAAGAAGTTGGCACTTTCTCCTCGAGCTTCAACCACATGCCAACTTATCTTTCATTGAGGATCTATAGTTCTTTTAAATGTCCTACTCTAGCTTTGTGTTCAAACTATTGCGTTAGTTGTATCATCTGGAGATACATATTATGTGCTTTACTTGGAACTGAATAAGACCATTTAAGATCTGAATAAGGATCATTGACATAGTCCTGTGATATAGTCGACTACATGGCTCAACTACACTATGATATAGTCGACTACATGTCTCAACTACATTGTTTGGTCAATAAGACATACCATAATTTGGGTATCAATTTTTTTTTAACTAATTTTAGTACTCGGACTTTTTAAGGGATTTTCAATTTTTTCACATGTAAATATCTAAAGTTTGGAGATGTTGGTAGAAATTATACCAGGACAACTACTACTTAAAACGTAGTGTCCCTGGCACGTCTACGTTTCAGAATAGTTGTTCCAGGACAACTACGTCTAAAGCTCGTTTTCCTTTTCCAATCAAAACAAGTCAATAACACATCACAAGTTATAATGTTCGTAGTCGAACATACACGATTATGTATAACAACCAGCCTAGTATGTTCGACTACGACCAATAGACGCTTTGGTCTTTTTTTTAAGACGAGATAGAAATAAATCTAACTTAAATTTCTGTATATCCTGTTATTTTTAAAATAGTTATTCTTAAAGACAAGATTAAAATTAAATCTGATTTATTTTATGATATATTTCCAACTTCTGTGTGATGGCGTATTTTCTTCCAAAGGAGTCGTCCCAGAATGACTATTGCGAATAGCAAACGCGCCAGGAATACTATGTTTTTAGTCATAGTTGTGCTTGTACAACTCTTACCAACATCTCCAAACTTTAGATATTTACATGCATGTGAGCATAATGCAGAGTATTAATTTTTTCTATTTTGTTATAAAAATTAGCTAGGTGTTGTGTGAACTCGGGCTGGGCACTGATACCCATTACATATCTTCGACCCGTGACCCGGCTCGTATCCACCTGGGTAGCCATAACTTTTAGGTCGGGTAACAGTATCACAATTCTATTACCCACGGGTAAGGGTCGGGTATCGGGTATCAATTTTTTTTAACTAATTTTAGTACTCGGACTTTTTAAGGGATTTTTCAATTTTTTCACATGTAAATATCTAAAGTTTGGAGATGTTTGTAAGAGTTGTACCAGGACAACTACTACTTAAAATGTAGTATCCCTGGCACGTCTACTTTTCGGAATAGTTGTTCCGGGACAACTACGTCTAAAGCTCGTTTTCTTTTCCAATCAAAACAAGTCAATAACACATCACAAGTTATAATGTTCGTAGTCGAACATACACGATTATGTATAACAGCCAGCCTAGTATGTTCGACTACGACCAATAGACGCTTTGGTCTTTTTTTTTTTAAGACGAGATAAAAATAAATCTAACTTAAATTTCTATATATACTGTTATTTTTAAAATAGTTATTCTTAAAGACGAGATTAAAATTAAATCTGATTTGTTTTATGATATATTTCCAACTTCTGTGTAACGGCGTAGTTTCTTCCAAAGGAGTCGTCCCGGAACGACTATTGCGAATAGCAAACGCGCCAGTAATACTATGTTTTTAGTCATAGTTGTGCTGGTACAACTCTTACCAACATCTCCAAACTTTAGATATTTACATGCATGTGAGCATAATGCAGAGTATTAATTTTTTCTATTTTGTTATAAAAATTATCTAGGTGTTGTGTGAACTAGGGCTGGGCACTGATACCCATTACATGCACGGGGTTCGTCGTTTCTCCTCTTTGAGTGTACCATATCTTTATGTCGGCCTTGGCTCCTCCTTTTATGTGAGCTTTGTATCTGCTTGTGTTGGGCCCGAAGTCTTGGCTAGTTTCTCCGAGTCTCCGATGGATTATGGAGAATTGTTATGTCTCGGTTTCTTTGGCTTCTTCTCCTTGACTTTTCCCTCTTTGGTGCAGTAGCGGTTCTTCTCGACTTTCCTCTTGGTGACCTAGTCCGGTTTTAGGTTGATTTCCCTCCGGTTAACTCTCTTGTGCTTTAGCCAGTTGGTTCTCCTCCTATGTTCTTCTGCCAATCCAGAGTATGGTCTCTCTTGGGTTTCCTCTGTATGTGTTTGCTCTATGTATCTGTTTGGCATTATATTTTTGGATTCTTGTTGTGTTGGCTGGTTCTGTCGTCGCTTTCGCTTTTGGTCAAGGTGCTCAGTTTTGGCGTGAGTAGTGCTTGAAGTGGAGGTTCCTGTTCTGCTTCTCCTTGCCTTTGGTTTTCTGTTTAGGCTTGGTTCTTGCGATGATGCTACCTTAGCTCCAGTGGTCCTGTGCTGTAGCTTCTTTTCTAGGTCTGTCGTCTTCCGTTCTCATCCGGTTGTGCTCTCGTCCCATCTTGCTTCAGTGGTCATGTGCTGTCACTCTCTAGCTTGTGGACTTGTGTCTTTGGCTTCCTGGTTTTGCTGGTATGTTTAGTTTGTCTTCTTGCCCGGTGGAGTGGCATGGTTCTCGCATGATTCTCCTCTTCGGTTGATTGGCTTCTCGATCCTCAACAGGATGGGTCAGCTCTTCGGGTTGGGGTCTCAGCTCTCTAGCTTCTTCAGTTGTCGTCGTGCTGGTCGGTCTCTCATCTCCTCTCCTATCTCCGGTGATTGCCTTCCCAGCCTGGTATGTAGCATATCCTTTGAGTATCCTTGTTTAAGTACTTGTTGTATCTCTACTTTTCAATTTAATGCTTTATTATTGTTGTTCTTTTTCATACTTTATCTATACTGTAATACTTCCCCTGCTTTCAATAGAATAACTGGTTTTTAAAAAATGATCAGAAAAGAAAAGGACATGCCAAAGATTGGGATAAATAATAACCATAATATGTATGCAGTGAGCCTTAATCATTTGTTTGAAATACACTTTTCAACATGTTAGTTGAACCGCGTTTTAAAGCAATTTAGGGTTTGACTGGTTTTTCTGCTACCACTCACAAAAGTTGGTTACAAGTACAATCACAAAAATGCTATAAATCACTTCAAACCACTTTGAGCCTCTTAAAATCAAAAGTTGGTTACATCTAGCGTTTGCGGTTGCAGGTGGATCAAAAAAATAAAAATAAAATCTTAAATTTTTCTTAAATTTTTGTCTGAAATATTTAAAATTAAAATTTGAAAATGGAAATATTATAAATAAAAATATATATACACTTTTATATTTTCATTTAAATTCACAAACAATATCATAATTTTTTTAATAAAAACTTTAAACTAAGTATATTCACTATAATTTTAAAAATTAATTTATAAATAAATATAAAGATATGTACATAATAAATCAAACAAAATATTCTTTTAAAATTTTTGATATAAATCTTCAAAACAATTTTACTAAAATTATAACTTTCATCTATTAAAAATCAAATAAATAAACATAATATTATTAATAATTATATTATATTAAGAATTATTATATTTTATCACAATAGTATGATTTTGCTATTTTTCTAATATTATAACATGTTAATATTTCTAATTTTTTATCAAAGCACTGTAGTCTCTTATAATTAACCAGTCAAAAATATCTCATAAATGCACCAATTTCTAACCGCTACAGCAGTCTTGTAAATAGCTTAATTAAAACTAGAAACCGCAATCATCCAAATCCACAAACTTCCGTAATCGCAACCGCCGTGTTTCATCCAATCAGGTCCTTAATAAATCTCCATCCATATTGATGATAATTTATGAATTATAAATATTATTGACTCTCAATTACAATATATATATATATATATACAATATATATATATATATATATATATATATATATGTAGAGACAAATCTAATTTGATTTAATATAGATATAATATATTAGAGATAAATGTTAATTATATATTCTTATATGTTATTTTCAAATTCTTAATTCTTTTTGATATTCATGTTTTAATAATTGTAATCTATCTTTTTAAATTTTAAATATCTCTGTACAAGTTAATATATGGTAACAAATGTGAGTTTAAAAAATCTTCAACAATATTGGTAATATGCTTATGTATTTTTTGTTAGTTTTAAATTGATAGAGCATAATTTTCTCTAATAAATTTTCTTATTAAAATTGTAATAAGGGTAATAATTTTATATTTATATTTTTTATTTATTTGAGATAATATTTACTACAATTAATAAAACAAAAAGGTTATCAGTCAATTATATTATTAGTAAATATACTTTTATAAATATATATGCAACTTATTTTTGTCAAATTTTTATTTTATACTTATTAAAAATAGAAAATAGTTTTATTATTATTTATTTATCTTAAATTTATAATGTTTTATTTTTAATAAATAATTCATTATTTATAAATTCATATTTTACAATATTTATTAAAATTGTACTGCAATTTCTTCATAAAAAAGTTACCAGTCATTAGGTTTAACAAAATCGTAACTTATATTTTTACTGCATAGTTACCATATAAATTTACAATTTTACCACATAACTTTTATATCGAATTACAAAGCATACTGCAAATCAATCTTAATTTTACATGTTACAAGTCGGAGTCCATGTCATCGAATCAACGTTTATATTTGATTGTAGAGTCGGATCGGGTGTTACACCTGGTTGTTTGGCTATCAATGTTTATATCCGATAGTAGGGTCAATAACAACTATACGTTACAATAAAAAAAAATAGTAAGGAATATAAGAACATGCGCAATGGTTAACAATTTGTTAGTCTCTCAAAAATTACAATAAAAAATGCAAAAAATAAACAAAAAGTAAGAGAGATAAAAGAGACAGCTATTTTCCAAAAATGTTTGTTTCTCTATGAAAGCTTCTAAAGACATTTGTCACGTTTTCTTTGAAAGTTGATTTTTCTGAAAATAAATCAAAAGAAATAATAGAAAATTGAATTTCTTTTTTATTTTTTGACAAAAAATACCGGAAACACATTTTAGGAAAGTAAAAGAAATTCAAATATTTTTAAAAGTTTTATAACTAAAACTGTCATATTTTCAAAAGTATGGTTATTCTTATATGTAGAATGTAAATAATTCATGGTGTTAAGAACAGACAATTAATATGTAACCATATTCTAGTATAAGTAGTATTTTGAGTTATGATTAGATTTTTTTATTCTTAAAATTTTAGAATTGCTCATAAAATTAGAAGCTGCATCAGAATAATTGTAGATCCATTTTCAATTGGTAGACTTCACATTCTTCATTTTTTTTTTATAAAAGTAGATTATTGGTTCTAGAAAAAGTAGAATCATTTGTTTAATGTGAAATATATTTTCCATAGAACATAATTAAAATTTTTAATTTAACAAATTTTTCTAACCTCAAATCTCAGTTTGAGTATATGGGTATTTCATCTATTGTTTCTATATTTTTAATTTTTTGATGTCTAAAACTGTTTATTTTATAAACTTTTAAAAATGGAAAGAATAATTAAGGCAAAATGAGACAAAAAGTATTATACTATAAGGAAAGATGCTGGTTTTTCATTATATTTTGACAATTTTCTTAAAAAGATATTATTTGATGCAGGGTAATTCTTTTTATTTTTGTGAATTTGGGCGTAAATATTTCATTCTCTCGAATAAAAGTTATGTTCCACCTTCTCATTTTGCTCTTTTATTTCTTTTAACTCATTTTTCCATTTTTTATTCCTCTCCATTACTCAACTTTTATCTATCATACCCTTTATCCTTCCATAATTTTGAAATGGATAGTATTTTCGATTTTTCTAAAATTTCAAACAAATACTATTTTCATTTTCATTTTTATATATATTTTCTTTTAATTGAAGGTGTATACTATAGACTGAAGTTCGGTTACTTTTCAATTAAGAACAGTAATCAGATCCCAAGTTTATAGTGAAACTTAAGATATCCAATCCCAAGTTTTTCATAGAACTTAAGATATAGCGTAATTTCCTTATGGTTAAGAAAAACAATTTATCTTAATGAAACTCGAATTCGAAAAGATGAATTTACCTCTTATCCTATTTTTATCATCAAATTACAATGCTTAGTTAGTTTTTTGAACAATAAAAAAACTCAACTAAATTTTAAAACTAGTCTGGAACGATTCAAAAGCAATAGTTAAATAGGCAATTAAACATGTCTTTAGTGAGAATTTTATACTTTGTTCAGTCAACATTGTGATATCACATTTAGCAGAAAAAAAAAACATTGTGATATCACTAGATTAACGTATCTGTGAAAGAATCAGAGATGATCAGAGAACAATAATGATTGAGAAGTAACGATTTCTCATATTAAAACCTAATGTCAATCAAGCGTAGTCTGTAGACCTTATCATGACTTACAACCAACACAAATGTAAATGACTCTGACTTGTTGCCTACAAACCAAGCCAACTCAGTTTATTCTCCTTAAAACTCTCAACAAACTTGAGTGATACAAACTCTCAACTAAGTTAATGATTTATAAAGCATATATGGACATTATAAGTCGATAATGATTATTATAATACTTTATACACGAATATAAGTTTTATATAAGAATATGAAATTATTATATCAATTTCTATAAACTATTTTATTCATTATTTTATGTAGTATATAAATATAAAAAATGGATTAAACATTCGTATATTTTCTATAATTTTGACATAGTTACTAGAAACTATTATTTGCAATATCTTTTAGGTTATTTGGCAAGTGATATTAATTACTTTCAGACTTACCTTTTATTTTTGATCTAACTAAAATAATTAAAAATTAAAAAGCATCAACCAATCAAATTATAACAATTTGCTTAAGACTTCACCAATGATCGACACGTAAGCAAAAGTCACTTAAGTGACTTCTCATTTAATATATAGGAGGATATACTGAGTTAATATACCATGTTATTCTTTGAGGCTGTTTATGTCTAATTTTGAAAATTGTTTTGAACACGAAATTTATGACATCTACAATCCTACTCTATTTTTACTCTAGAATGGAATAAATAGAGTATGAAGTAAAAAAATATTCTAACCCAATTTCATATCTCTCTCTATAATAAAGTTTACTCCATTATGAAATAAAACTCCATAAACTTTATTATAAAATGAGAAATAGAGTAAAATTTAAACATTTTTACTTCATATTCTCTTTTACTTTATTTTGAAAGAAAAAATAGAATTTTACCTTAAAAATGCTTTTAGAATACATAGGATTGTTCCGACTCTGGTGAGGGTCGAATTAATGATTAATGGGAATATTAAAATACATATAGGACTGTGACATGCATGATAAACCGAAAAAGTAACATGTATTCGCCAGTAAAATTATGATGAGAATAATAAAAAGAACCTGAAGACTCTCTCTCCAAAGTAGCCATTAAGGCGACCTTTCGGCAATTTTCACTGTGTCCAGTCTTGCTGCCGTCCGTCGGCGCCTCCTTCGCCGCTGGATCGTAGATCGAATCTCCTCTGTCTCCCCTCCTTCAATGGGGAAAGCAAAGCGAAAAAGGAACTCGCCGAAGAAGCCCTCACCAATTAAGTCATCTCTGTCGTCCACCGCAAAAGCTCAATCCTCGCCTTCCGTAATCCCGTCGATAAGCTCCTCGCCATTGGACTCTCAACCTCCCTTTGATACCCAATCGGTCTTGAAGGTTCATAAAGAGACTGATGCGGCTGTTGCAAAGCTCGATCTGGAACCTGCAGTCCCAGTGATCGCTACTCTCGTGGCAGATCCGGATGCCAAGATTCCTTCACATATCAACTTAGCAAGCATAGTTCAACCGACTCGTGATGAAGTTCAAGTGATCTCTCATGTAGAAGCAGATCCACAACATAGTGCACCGACAGCTGCTCCGGAGATTGAAATTTTGAAACCCGATCCCAAACAAGCTGATCCCTCAAGCACAGTACCAGCCCCAATTGCCATCTCCGACACAAGCACCGTGAAGCAAGCTGAACCTAGCACCATGGAGCAAGCTGAAACATGGTGCTCAAGAGCTAAAGGCACAAAGCCGTTAAGGAAAACGGGTGAAGCGTTCACGCTCCCCTCAGGTGAGCAATGTATTAAAATACCAAATTCTGTGATTGAAAAGAACAGGAAAGCTTGGGAGCCGTTCGTGATGGGTTAGTTCTACTCAGAACCTCCTTCGCAAGGAACAATCCACAACATCGTAAACGGAATCTGGAGCAAACACTATTGTGATTTTGTGGTATCAAAGATGGAAGGCCACTCCTTTCTTTTCTGTATACCAAATGTAGCTACCATAACCAGGGTCATTCAGAAAAGGTTGTGGCAGATTGAAGGCCAGACCATGTTCGTTGACAAGTGGGAATCGGGAATCACACCCGTCAAGCCGGAACTTACTTCAGCCCCGATCTGGCTCGAGCTACGAAAAGTCCCATTTCAATTCTTCAACGATGATGGGCTTGAACGTATTGCTAGTCTAGTCGGCCTCCCCAAGAACCTTCACCCCATGACAGCAAACAAGAAAAACTTGGAAGTTGCCAAAGTGTTTACCATAATTGATCCGCGGAAGCCGCTTCCCGAAGCTGTAAACGTGCAGTTTGAGTTAGGAGTAATCAGCAGAGTCATGGTTTCTAGCCCGTGGATGCCTCCCGTCCGCAGTCACTGCAAAGAAATAGGGCATAGCATCAAGCGCTGCCCTATCACCCGAAAAGCCCCTACCTCAGCAAATGGTCCTGATAGTTACCATCCCGCAAACCCCCTGAAGGGTAAGAGACGCAAGACTAGGCGTAGCAAATCAAAGAAAAATGAGTGGGTGCGGGTCTCCAATCCGCCCCCTCCAAACATCGCTCCTGAGGTGCCGACTACTTCCCTTGTCGTTGTTAGCACCTCGAAGCTTGGTACAAAGAGCGACTTCGAAAGAGGTGGTTCGAGCACGAAAGGTCCGCTATTAAAGGCCGCATCTCATGAGCTACCATAGAAACCACGATCAAACAACTCTCAAACGGATATAGAGCCAGACTCTTCCGATATTTATTTAGTGAATCAGAGGAGGAAAAAGGTGAGATTTTGGAACATGAAAACGACTTTCAATTAGTCAAAAGGAAGCACTTCTCAGGTATAAAAGGATCGAGGGGCAGGATCCCCAAACTCCACTAAATTTTTATGTCGACTGACATTTTTTGCTGGAATGTTTGCGGTTTAAATAAATATAGTCACCGCAGCGTATTTAGGAAATGGTTTAAGGGCAATAACCCTGTTTTTGGCGGTTTGCTTGAAACCCATGTGAAGCAGCCTAAGATGAGTAAGTTTTTGCAGCAGCTGCTTCCGGATTAGAAATTTTACGAGAACTACGCTTTCTCGCCTTTAGGTAAAATTTTACTGCTTTGGCACCCTTTGTTAACGGTTAATGTTTTCTTCAAGTCTCTTCAAATGATCTCGTGTGAGATCTCTTGGTCGGGTACGCACTCCTCTATAATCGCCTCTATCGTCTATGCAGCTAACGACGTTGCTACTAGGAGGGTTCTTTGTGATGAAACTTTAAGCATTTCCTCCTCCCCCGTGGTTAGTGGTAAGCCTTGGATCCTCCTTGGTGACTTCAACCAAACCAACATGGGATGGAAACTCCCGCATCCAAGATCGGACTGAGAGATTGAGCTCCACGCCTACCTGACAACAGTGCCCACCCCCCTGGCACAAGCTGAAGACTGCTACATATGGGAAACTGGAAATGATTGTACCCAGGTTTCTCAACCAAGCATGTGTGGGGAGTTTTGAGACCAAGAGAACCTGTCAAAACGTGGGCAGAGCTGGTTTGGTTCAAGGGAGGAGTTCATAAACATTGTTTCACCATGTGGGCTGCAAACCTAAATAGATTATCTACAAGAAGTAGACTCGCCTCATGGGGTATGATGATCTTGCCGACCTGCTGCCTCTGTTCTAGAGATGATGAAACCAGGGACCATCTGTTTTTATCATGTGAGTACTCAACGGAAGTGTGGAGGGTGATAATGTTCCGTTTTGCAAATCATGCTACCCGATTCACCGAGTTGGCTGAGCTACTCTCCTGGCTCCGCTCTCCGGCATCCAAGCGAGTATAACTCTTGAAGAAGATTGCCTTCCATGCAACAATATATCACTTATGGAAGCAAAGGAACAATGTCATTCACAATCACACCTCGCTTCCACCGACTGCAGTCTTCTGCGGGATTGATAGAGAAGTGGAGAACATAATAATATCAAGAAGCCATAGGAAGCACTTTAGCACTCTTAGAGCATAACCAACAATGGAGATGCTTATTTGAAATTTCTATCACTCAAAAATTATTATTTTAATATATATTAATTATTTAATTAAATTTATTTATTTTACATAAAAATTTACCATTGAAATAGGGACAGATGGACTCACTACTTTAATAGAGGTTCTAATCTTAAGTTGTTTTAGAACTTTTGGTGTTTCTCTCGCTTAATTTTTATTTAATTTTTCTTTTTTTATTAATTAAATACTAGTCTAATATTACCGATGGAAAAGTTCTTATGACTTTATCGCTTAGATAACTCCTACTTTCCTATGCTAGTTAGTTGTTGTCTTTTTATCCCTTCCTGTTTTTATTATTTTTGTGGAGAAGGCATAGCTTAAGATTTAAACTTTTGTAAAATCTTTTTATCATTAATATGATATTTATAGTTTAGAAAGAAAAAAAATTATGATGAGAATTAGATGCCCACGGATTACACGCATGCATAAGGACGTAACAGTGTCGCCAAGGCTCCCACAAAAGGAGAAAGATGACAACGTTATGTGGAATAATTCATTCTTTGGTATAAATTGTTTTAGAAATAATTATTATCTCTACTTTTTGTATTTATCTTGCATAGAACTGAACTTTCAAATTGTGCATAAGCTCCATTTGCAAAAGTTGATGTTGACCTTTAAAATTCTTCTTGTACGTATGGAAAAGCTAAGAATAATATAACGAGACTCATAAACACAAAATGGGCTTTAAAAAGAAAAAGGCACATCTAAAAGAGACAAATACACACAAAATCGAAGGCCTAAAATTCTGCAACTGTTAGATTCCAGATAGCTGCGAAGGTTGGTCATATATTCATTCCAGTAATTTCATATTACTTTCTTTTTGGTTTAATTATTTTTATTTACTCATAATATAGTTTTATATTTACACTATCAAATTTCTGTAAACTTTTAATTCTAATTTTACTTTTACTAAACGTATTATATTACTCAGTGATATAAATTATTTAGTGTTAGTCAGTTATATAAAATAATATAATACTAATTAAAAATCAATTTAAATAATATGTCATATACCCGCTTAACCTCTAGATTTAGTAAATATGAACGATATCAAATATTTTTTTCTTGCAGATTCTTACTCTTGTAATAGTTGGTTTGAAACAACAAACCACATTGAAAATAGTGGAAAGAATTTAAAGATAACTAGATAAGCATGGTCCGATATAAAAGTTCAAATTAAAAAAAAAAAAGCATGGTCGGATAAGGAATATGTAGAATGCAATATATAACGAAGGAATAAAAGAGTAACTCATTCAAGTTAGACCACTAAAATCTGTAAATTAATACCTAGCGCACCACAAAAAGACTGTTTATTTTTATAAAAGCTTTTAGGGAAAGATTCGTCATTTTCTCCAAAATATAATAGCACATTTTCTATTTGTGTTACAAACAATACATATATAGAGTATTGAGAGGTATATCGGACAAGAAGAGAAGGGAATAAATAAAGAACAGCTTTCGGTATTTGTAAGGCTCGATTTCAACCATTAATTTGTCATGGTTTCATGTTTTAATTAATCCACATAACAATTTCTCTCGTTTTTCTTATAGTGGCAACATGGAGCCATCATCGTATAGTCATAACATTATCATCCTTATTTTTCTTATTGTTTATTAGCAGTAGTGTATATTAGCTATAAACCATTTTTATTAATCTTATCAGAATTATTCCTGTCCGGTAATACTTTCTGATTTAAGTAGTGATAGCCGACTATATAGTCAAGTCACTAATGCGAATGAGAATCCAAGTTCTAATAATATTTTTTAATTAGTGCTTTAAGTTCCTCTCAAATTATTCACCTTATGAAATTTGAGTTTACTATAGATTACCAAGGTTGAGTTAGTCTAGTAGTAATAAGGTTGCGACTGTAAATTTTGTTATTTGGATTCAATTTACGATAGAATGAATTATTTACAATACTTAGGTTCTCAGCAAAGAGATAAAACTATTTTTTTCTTAAAAAAAAAAATTACTATAGATTTTTAACTTAAACTAAACCATAAATAGAAACACGTAAAATAATAGCAGAAATAGAGATTTTAGGCGGCTATTCGTTGGATCCTTGAAGCAGCTTTCAAACGACCCAAATAGTCAACTAGTAGTTGTCAATAAATTTTTACCATTTCTATATTATATTATTATTTTCAAATTAAGGATGTATAAAATATTATTTACACTTTCTTCCCTTCACACTTAGGCATAAACATCTGAAGTGTAGAAATTGTAAGAAATATCATTGGAGTCATCTTGAGTGATTTTGATATCAATATAAAATGTAGGCATATCATGATTTCTTAATTCAAATTCAGATTACAATAAACAGGCTGGTCTTTAACTTTGTATATATGATTATCTTATTCTCAATTATGGATACGAACTTTTTAAAACCAAAACAATTTTTCTCAAATAAGGAAAAAATTATAAACCAAAGAGAAAAAAGGAAAAGAAAGACATCAGATGCTGCCTCCTTGTGCATTTGTGTTAGTGCTACTTTGAGTTCATCACCTCCTTCCTTCTCCTAAGATGCGTTATGACTTGACGTCTGTACAATCAAATTTAATATATGGGTCCATGAATAATAATAAACCAAATAATAATACTCCCTCCGTTTCATTTTAGTTGTCGTTTTAGATTTCGACACACATATTAAGAAAACATTTAATTTTACATATTTCCAAAATAAAAACACAACTACCAATACACCTAACCATATTTCAACCAATAGAAAAATATATTAGAATAAAAACTCAATAAATTTTGCATTGAAACTATAAAACGACACTTATTTTGAAACGAAAATTTTACTCTACAACGACAATTAATCTCAAACGGAGGGAGTACTAAATTTATAGTTAATGGATGCCTCTCATTCACAACTGTACGAACGTCATTTATGATTGACGCAACCTTCTCCACACGCTTTTGCTCTTATGTACGGAAGATCTTAAACTAAGCTGCGCGTGCGCTTTCTCCAACTCGCTGATACAGACTCCTTAACTCACTCACAAGCCACGCGCGCTCATACCCCTTTCTCTTTAATTTCCTTATTCTTTCTTCGAATCTTCCCTTTCCCAACTTAAAGATTCTTCTTGTCACTTTGATGCTATAATTGTTCAAGAATTTCATTTACTCTTAACTGTCTCAAAGTTTAATTTGTAGCTACACGAAAGAGAACGTGTTAGGTTAAATAGATATCTCAAAATCAGGTTGATTCAGATATAACATGTGTAGCATCGCAAATTCTGATATATGACGAAATATTTAATAGAATTGATTTGATTTTTATATTACAAAACTGCAATTATCTTTTCGATCACAGATCTGTATAGAATTCAATAATTAAGTGTGTTTGAGATGAAGTAATATAATTATGGGTGACCTATTGTGAAGTGATTCGCGATATCATACGAGTGAGGTCAAAACATGGAAAAATATTATGTGGTGATTGCAATATCAGTAAACAATATTTTTGAGCATTTAAAAAACTAATGCGCTGCTCGCCACGCGAAATGAGGCTCATGGACTGAGTGAGCGGGACGCGTGAGAGACCCATTAGTTGTGGGCGGTCGGATGTTACAAGTGGTATTAAAATTAGTTAGCCATTTCGGTTATGATCCCAAAGGCATCTTGCGACATATCATGTTGTGCAATGAGGGTATTGTGCTCTGTGAGTAATGGTGAATTGTAACATCCTGATTTATGAAATATGATGAAAGGCTTAATAAAATTGATTTACTTACATATGTTACTAAAGAGCACTTACCTTTTCAATCACACATCCATTTAGGACTCCAAGATTATTGTGCTTGAGCAGTTAATGTGCTTGAGCTGTAGTAGTAGAATAATAGGTGATTTAGAGCATCATTATCTGGGTCTCTTAAGGGATTTTTTGCACTGTTCGCGGGTCCCACTGACATGTGGGGCTCGTGAACAGTGCAAGAGACGGTTTCAAATACTCTTAAATAAGAACCGTCTCTTGCACTGTTCGCGGACCCTCACTGATACGTATCGACCCGCGATTGTTTTTTTTAAAATCAGACAAAAAAATAAAAAATAAGAAAAATAAGAACCCCAAATAGGGATAAGGATGGCCTTATTAGGAAGTGATTTATGATATCGTGTGAGTGAGGCCAAAGTACGGAAAAATGTCATATGATAATTGCATAGTCAGTAAACAAGATTTTCGAAATTCAAAAAAAATAATGCATCGCTCATCGTACGAAATATGACCCATATGTCAAGTAAATAGATGTGAAAGGTCCACTAGTTGTGGATGGTCGGATCCGTTATGATGAGCATGTAATTTTCACTTTCTAATTCTAATGTGAAAGAGTAATTTGGATAAGTTAACACAGTTTGCAAGCGTATTACCGCAATGCCTTTTCAACTCAAAATTAGCAAGATGTTTCGAACTAGGTCTAGTATTAACTTTAAAAAAAACTTCAAATGTATTATTAAGTTGACCAAGACATTATTTATTTTATATTTATATATTTTTAATGAAGTTAATGGAGGAGTTCCTAGCTGAAATTAAACTCATACATCTTTCGTGACATTTGTTTTCCTTCAAAAAGCTAACCGGATTAAAGAATTAAAAAATTAAAAAATTTAAAAGTTATAAAAGAGATCAAACCAAAGTTTATAATGTAGTTTCGAAAAAAAGTTCTAAAACATAAAATAATATTATTATGTTTCAGTTAAATTAATAATTTTACTATTCACAAAAAGGTAAATGTCTTGTGTGTATCTACTGAGCTTCTCAAGAGTTCTCATTTTAAAAACTCTCCACTCTTTCTCTTCTATTTTCATTTTCTTATCAACCTGTTTTCATTATTCTCTTCTTTTTCAATTGTTAAACACCACGTGACAAATTTCCAATGGAGGTGGTCTTAGTTTGGACTATTCGAAAACTTATCAGAGATTCAGAGGTGATTTTAATTTTAACGATTCCAAAACTTACTACAAGCCCATTACAGAATTGCTGTGTAACTTCACAATTCACATGGTCCACACCAGTTTTTATATTACATTTAGGGCTACTAATCTACTATTGTCAAAACCATTAACATACAATTAGGATTCATATTTGTAACATTGACACGTTCTGAATACTATGCTAGAATTATTGATCTAACCTTGTTTTCTTCTCTTCGTTTTGCATTTACGTTAACAAAATTCTAACAGATGTTTAGAACCATTAAAATGTTAATTAGATGTTAATATTGACGATAACTTCAACATCACACAAAATAAAAATTATAATCAGCGAAGGTCATAGTATATATGCTTATAGCTTTGTTGTTTACCTTTTCTCAATGAGGCTTCATAATATTAGATGTTAGAATGATAACATCAATGACAGTCTGAAGAAAAATCAGATTTACCTATTATTAAAGTGGTTCTTTAAAAAAAATATGTATTAGTCGTTTTGATGAAGCAGATTTATTTATAGCATTAACGTGGTCGTTTAAAAAGTTTACATAGATCATTTTGATGTTGTATGAAGTAGAATCACAAGTCGGCAAGTACTCTTCACTTTAGGCAGAAAACCAAGGTTGTTTTTATCCTCTATCTTAAAAATGTAGTCAACCACTTCTAACCATTTTTAACAATTTTCAAGTGGATTTGTCTATTTATTTGTAATCGAAACCTATTAAAAAAATTTAATGAGAGATTTTTAAATTTATTAATCTTTCAACTCTTATTAATTCTCTCTATTCTTCTGCACTTTCATTCCACAAATTCAAACACATAACAGTGGGCATACTAACTGTTTTAATCCAAAAAAAAAAAAACGTTTTCTTAGCTTCAACCAATAACATGAATGCGTAAATGTAAGGCCAAGAGATACCAAAAACAGCGAAAAGAAAATTAAATTATTGGTTTTATATTAAACGATACACATAAGTTTGATGTCGTGGCACAAGGAATGATAACTTTCGGTTATCGTGAGCTCGTAGTCAAATAGGTATCAAACTATTAATATAACCGAATATCAACTATACAAACATTAAAAAGAGAAAAAAATAGCTTTTTTGTTTTCTTTTTTTTTTTGTTCCCCGAGGTACCATGTCACACCTGTACGTTGCAAAAAAAAACCCTCCGGCGAATCAACACCACACATACGAAAATCTCAAACACTTAACACTCCAAAAAGCATCATCACACGACCAAAAGACAAAACCCTTCTCATATCATATTGTGAGCCCTACTACTTCCACTTCCTCCGCCGTAAGACGCCGCTCCAATGTTGTTAAAACAGTGCTCAACATCATCCTTTTTCATCACTTTGTTATTACAAAACTTATCAACGATTCTCTTGGTCGGTCTCGCTACGAGATTGTCCCAAGCCTCGTCTGCTTCTTCTTCGTTACGTTTCAAGAACACTTCCGTTGCGTCCACACGGTGCATACACAACTTCCACTTCTTGCTCAGACGTTGAATCTTAAGTAACTGTCGGCAAGCTAGTATCTCTGTGTTCTCTTTGATCTTTTTAACCGCTGCGTCAAGCATCTTTCTCTGTGTAGCACTGTCCACTAGAGATTCGTAACATAAGTAGTCGTGAAGCTCGGGAACACCTATAGCTCGTCGTATCCCGACCGAATAATCAGCTTTGGGATCGTGTACTTCTCTTACTTCCTCGAGTAATCCTGCTTCCATCATGCGGTCGACACGTTTAGAGACAAAGGAGTTAAGAACCGGTAAGGAAACGTCCACCCAAATAAAACAGCATTGGTACTTGTTTAACAAGAATCCAGACGAATGATTCGCAAGTGCTTCTATGTATGAGTTTGATCCACCAGCTACGATAGGAAGCTTGTTGTTAGCCGAAAGTGTTGAGATTTCTTGTGACGCAAGGCGGCAGAAGTCGGTGGCTGTTAGGTTACCAGCTTCGGAGTCAAACACTCCGAGCAAGTGGTGAGGCACGCCTTGGCATTCTTGAGGTGTCACTTTATTTGTAAGGACGTCAAGGCCCTTGTAAACTTGGATCTTGTCGGAGTTTATGATCTCTGTCTGAAACCTAGTTGCTAGGTCGATGGCTAGACGGGACTTACCGGAGCCAGTGGCTCCCATAACGAAGACGACTTTTTCTTGAGGACGGAGGAAAGAGTTGACGTTGACCATGGAGAGTTTGTTTTTGAAGCTTAAGATTGGTTGTACCTGCTTCATTGCTGAGATTGAGAACTTCATTATGAATTTGACTTTTGGGTGGGAGAAAAAAATATGTTTTTCTTTTTATTTGTCCTTTTGTAAGACCACCTCAACTAGTCGTCAATCGTACAGAAAAAAAAAACTTAAAAGATGTGCTTAGAAAGATCAGAGTTGAGAGAGAGTGT
>MU105783.1:282839-299367 GCA_012274485.2 Sinapis alba | reverse complement strand
CTGCCATGTTAGATAAATCCCCCATACCAGCTAACTCTTCATCAAAACACTCAGCAGCTCTGTACAACCCGAAGATCTCATGGTTCCATTCACTTCCTATGCTTTCATCTGCAACCTCTACGTTCAATTCTCCATGTAGATACCAATCACCCCGCATCTTATAACCCTCCTCCATTCCCCTAGTAACAAGATGATCGACGACCACACTTGCTGAATGACGATCTATGTTGCGGCAGTCAATGCACGGACATACAATCATATCAATCCCTCCCATAGCTGAAGCAACATCCTGGACAAACTTTGAAGCTCCTCTCTCATATCCAGGATCAACTCTTACATTAACAATCAAAAGGAAAACAAAAATAAACAAGTTAAGTCTCTAAATACCAAGTGAAACATAAGAAATATACTTAAGATCATTACCTGCTTAGATGTACCCAAGCTTTGTCCATCATGATGTGCTTGTACCTAAGTTGAAGTCTTTTGTAACATAATGAACTTGTCAAGTTGTCCTCAGAATCAGACCAAATAACACTTAAGATGTCTTCGGATCCATAAAAATATCAAAAAAATCAGAGCATATAATGATACCAAAAAAATGAACATGAAACGTTTAACAATAACTAAGACTGTACAAATCAAAATCATAAGCTTTAAATCGAAAACATAAAACTAAAATCAGAACAGAAGTCGGAATGAAACACGAAATCAAAGCAACCAAGAAATCAAAGAAAGAAAATAAAGATTCGATTTGAGCTCAACATCGACAGAGATGTCGATATTAGGACTTCCAATACCTTCAAGATGTAGAACCGGAGTTGAATCGAAGAACTGTGGCGGCTGGGAGAAGCGGCGGGGATGGTTTTCGAGATGGAGATTGGTTTCAAGATGGGAATCGAGGCGGATTCATAGGGTTTTCAAGATGGAGATTGAGAGAGATTGGTTTCGAGATGGAGAATTGATGGAGATTGCTATCGAGGTTGGTTTAGAGATGGAGAATTGAGTTTGATTTCTCTTAGGGTTTCATGTGAGAAAGAGGGAAAAAATGAGAGTGAAGAGATGGAACCCCGAGTAGAGAGAGGGAAAAGCTAATTTTGGCTAAGTGTTTCGCGGANGAATTGAGTTTGATTTCTCTTAGGGTTTCATGTGAGAAAGAGGGAAAAAATGAGAGTGAAGAGATGGAACCCCGAGTAGAGAGAGGGAAAAGCTAATTTTGGCTAAGTGTTTCGCGGAAAAGCTAATTTTGGCTTCCCGCTTACTAAAGCTATATCATAGCATTTATCTAAAGCTGTTCTATAATAAAAAAAAAATAGTCATCAACAACAACAGTTCAGTGAAACGAGCTATAACAATGTGCTATGAATAGCAATTTTTTTTGTAGTGATTATAGTGTTCATCTAGCCTATATAAATATAGTGTTCCTTTAAAATCAGTTTAACGAAAATGATATTATTTTACTTTAGTTTGCATCAGTTAAATAATTTGATCTAATATAAAAAACTATTTATATCAATAAAAAATTAACATAAATATATCAGTTAAATTAACATATATATATATATATATATATATATATATTATAGCACATATATGTTTAAATATAGCAAAAGTAATTAATCATAATCCCCGAAAAAATCATAACTACACACTAATATAACAACCCAATTGTTTTGGATTTTTTTGTTTGGCTTTTAATTTAAATGATACTTGTTATAGTAGTTTTATCTCAACAAAAACATTTATTTCTATTCAGATATATTCATTCATCGCCTTTCTTACTCTCAATTATTTGTTTTCCTTTATCAGTTTTTCTTAATCAACAAGAATCAAGCTTATTTTATGAGTCATGATGATGATAGTTTTGATCATAGTATAATTTTCTGTTTTTCTCCTTTTCGCTCTCTTTTAGGTTTCATTAATTTTGGAAAATTACATTTTCTATAGAGACTTTTGTTTACAATCTAAGGATACTTCTTTAAAACTTTTGCAATCTTTCCATGTTCAAAGAACTTCACCTTAAATCAATAAAATTTAGCTTTCGAACCCTACCTGATTAATTTCTCTTCATCGCTTCTTAATTTGCTTTTAATTGTCATCTAAAATTGTAATAGTTTCTCTTTAAGGTGTTTGGATTTATCAAATTCATCACCTTTTATGTTCTGTGACACAACATGATCCTTTTTTTAGATTTTTGGTTGATTTTGTTGAATAATGGGATGCATATCCATATGAAATGTATGGTTTACTATTTTTGTCAGAACGGAAAGGCAACATTGCGAGGATGAGCTAAAAGGTCGAACAACATGCATAGTTATCTCTCTTATGTAGTCATGTAACTAGGTTATGATGAATAAATTACGTAATTTACTTTGTAACTCAAAAAATTGTATTTGATTTGTTTTTCGTATTTAATTATGTATTTAGTTTGCATTTTTATATTTTTACAGAAATTTATAAAATATGCTAATTTTTTCATAATATTTTAATTAGTATCAATTTATAAAAAATGACATACATATAAATTAATTATTTATAAATGACAATAATAATTTAAAATCTTAATTGTAAATGATGCAATTATTGAAGTCATTTTAAAATTAATATTTGTTTTACTTCATTTATTAATAAATAACATATGTAGTAAAATCATTATTTTAACTGATATAAAAACTTTTATCATTTTCTAAAACTCATACAAATTTTAAATGATGTAAATATCTGTTTTCACCAAAAGAAAAAGTAAATATAATATAATGAGACAATTTTTGACTTATTAATAACATTCTAGGTCATTTTCTAATACCAACACACTTTTCTCTTTCTTTCAACATACATTTTGTATTTTTATGTCTTTTCATTTACTTCTACTAACTAAAACATAACTATATTATAATTAGTAGTTCATACTTTTTTTCTCTTCTTATATTTCCTTCTTTCATAAAGTTTGGTTCCTTTTATTTTCAAGAGATTAATTTACCAAATCTTTATTTTATTTACAGTCGTTCTTACTCCATGGATTTCTTATTTGGTATCTAATTAAGTTTGTTAATCATTTGATTCAGGTTCTGTTCTTTTGATCTAGCGGTGAAAATATTCAAATGTTATTCATTTGGACACTATTATATATATTTAGATGTTGCATAATCTATACAATTTACAAAATTTAGATATTTGAGATGTACAAAAATATAGAGTTTAGATGCAACATTTAAATTTCAATATCCAAAATACCTTTCAGTACAAATATAAAAACTAATTAGATTAGTTATTATAATCATTATATAATATTTTAAAATGAGAAAATTATGTTTTTCTGTCAAAATCGTAAAACAAGTTTTTCACCAAAACATAAGATCATGTTATTCTACCAAAACCATAAAATTTATAAAATATTGTTTTCATTAAAACCATAAATTTACGTTTTTCTCGCCAAAACCAAAAATCATATTTTCTGCCAAATCCGTAAAATCATGTTCTCTCACCAAAACCATAAAATTATGTTTTCTCATTAAAGCCACAAAATTAAATTTTTTCGCCAAAACAAAAAAAAAATGTGTTTCCCTCCAATACGACAAAAATGCATTTTTCTGCCAACCGCGAAATCCTATTTTTTTACAAAACCGCAAAATCATGTTTTCTGATCAAAACTGCAAAATCACATTTTTAACCAAAACAAGAAAAACAAATTTTCTATTAAAACTGGAAATCATTTTTCCCAAAACACGTTTTCCTGCCAAAGCAACAAAATCCAGTTTTTCGGCAAAACCATAAAATCACATTTTTCGACAAAAGCATAAAATTCAGGTTTTCCATCAAAACTGTAAAATGATATTTTAAAACCACAAGATTACCTTTCTCACCAAAACCAAAAAAATATTTTCCCACCAAATGGCAAAAATGCATTTTTCTGCAAACCGCAAAATCATTTTTTTTTGCAAAACCATAAAATTATGCTTTCTCACCAAAACCACAAAATCATGTTTTCTACCAAAAATTGAAATTATGTTTTCCCACTAGAATCGTAAAATCACATTTTTCCGTTAAAACAATAAAATCCGATTTTTCTTATAAAACCGCAAAGTTGAGTTTCATGACCAAAGCATAAAATCATTTTTTCTTGCAAAAATAATGAAATTATGATTTTTCGCCAAAACCGCGAATCATGCTTTTTTGCCAAATTTATGAATACATGGATGTTTGTGAATCTATGTACCTGAGGATTTTTGTATATGTAAATCGTAAAATTTATGTATACACATGGATATACTATTGACCGTATAAATGTTAAAACTTGAAAACGTATGTTATATATTTGTAAAATTATCTTTTAATAATGTTATATAACGGTTAGGTGTCCATATATATTATAAAACGATGTACGTGTCTATACTTGTAAGATATATTCTCTGTAATATATATGTGTACATAATTATGTGTATATGTTTTAATGTGTACAAATAGGTAGTGTTATGATAACTTTTTGGTGGGTTGATGTACATATGAATGTGTAAACGCATTCATCTATACACACTTGAAAGATAATATTAAATTTTAAGATACTTTAGCACATTTAATTACACTCTAGGACCCTAATTAGCTAAGCAAAAAGATTTTTAAAAAAGCTAAGCAAAAAAACTTGCCCTTTAATGTTCATCACAAGAAATATGCCCAATTAACTGAAACAAGAAATATCTCAATCTTTTCTAAAACTGGTGGAATTGCAACCAGATGAAGACAATAATCAGCAACCCAACGGCGGCGTTCCTCCTTTGCTGCCTTCAACCTGAACTGGAAGCTTGCCGGATTAAAAGGATTGAGAAGACTAACCGTTCGATTAGGAGAAGTACTCGAGCTTGAACACATATCTACAAAACCATGTATATACTAAATCTAGAAAATAATATTTTATATAGAAACATGATTACTTACATGAAATATGAGATTTTGATATTTTTACAAGAAATGCTTTTTTTTTTTTTTGATCTGACTGAAATATGATTCTAGGGATTGACGATAGGAATTTTTAAGAAGGAATTGACAAGAAAATCATTAATAATTTTGATCTAAATTTAATTTTCTCTTTACAGAAAATCTTATTTTGTAATTTTAGCTAAAATAAGCAATTTTGTTCTTACGCACAACATTTAGGTTTCTGGTTAAGCTGCAAAATAACATTAATGATTCTTTTTGAAAATAAAATACAATTATGATATTCTTAAATTTTATAATTTTAACATAAAAATAAATTTTTGATATTTTTGAAGAGAGTTATAGAAAAAGTATCACAGTTGGTTGATATACAAATATTATATTCAAATTTTACTGACTGCAAAAAATTTAAGTTTTGAGAAAAAATTATACAAAAGATAGAAGTAAAATGGATATATTTTTTTTGTCATAAAAATAAATGTATTTTGGCTTACATAACGTGGAGCTGGTTTTGTGCTCTCTTTTTTTTTTTATCATTAATTTAAATATTTTTGTTAAATTTAAGAAGATAAAATAAATAGATAAAAGACTATTTTGAAAATTTCAAAAATAAATAGGTAAATAGATGTGCATTAGTTTAATATATATATATATATATATATATATGTCAGTAGTTCACGTTCACGTGGAATAGAGTGTAAGTGGGAGTAAAAGCAAGTTACATATTCGGACAGTTTTACAAATAATACTATTTGTAACACATTTATTTTTGAAACTGCAATGTTGCAGCCAGTGCCCCTGAGGGGCATTTCCATGTACTAAACCTTAGCTTAGCAACCAAACCATCAAGCCCACAGCTCAGCTGATGCCACCTGACATACCTCTTTACTGACCTTATTTATGAAAATAAATGTGTAAAATAAATCTTGGGAGTATCGATCACTGAACACATAGACTCAACTCAAGCAAGTATCTGAACCACATGTAGTATTTTCTGATCCCATTCCTCTCTTTTCTCTCTTCTCTGAATCTTTTTCTTTTCCTTTTCCTTTTTCGATTTTTTTTTTGAAAAGTTATGAGAAGAATGGGGTCATAGGATACATATTATATTGCCACAGTGTTACAACGGCTATAAACGACTTTAAGAGATAACCCACAGTAACAGTCGTATACATATTAATTCTTTACCGACAAACAGATAATCTCTTACAGTAGGATATCTCTTAAAGTCGCAGTCGTTCCTATCATGTTTTACAACTAAACTCGGGCATGTTCACATTTATCCTCTTCTTCCATTCTTCCTTATCCAAGTCGAGTTAAACCGTCATTAAATTCGGGCATGTTCTTATTTTAAACCATAAGTGGGATTTCGTCGTGTTTAAAACCGTTTCAGGCTGTTTTATGACTTATGCTCTTTACAATTATTCTCGGAGAAACCATCAATTTGCCTGCTGTACGTTTCCGAATTGTTTGTCATATCAACCCATTTGTTTGTGGACAAAGTGGTGTTGAGCTAACCATTACCATATGACGATTGGTTGAGAATTTTATGGAAAAAATTCTTACTTGTTTTTATCGTAAAATGTTAACGGAAACTCTAAGGTCCCGAAATACTTAGAATTTGCCGTTAACTTGTCTTCTTGCCAGGATGATTTACGGCGTATAATTCTGAAAACGGTGAGATTTTCTGTTATTAGTGTTACAACAGCAACTTCTTTGATCCTAGCACGTCCTCCGTGTCGACTGCTACTTTATCTTAAAAGATGACACGGGCATGGAAGGGAGAGAGTTGAGACGATGAGAAGTTAGGACAAAACGTTTTCTCGCATTACCGTTTTTGGAAGTTATTTTGTTTATTTTACGAAAGTTTTTCTGTAAACATTTTCTGAAAGTTGTTTAACGGAAGATTATCTCATAGATTATATTATGATGTTTTTCGCAGAAACTTTACAAAATTTTTTTGATGGAAGATTGTTTTCGTAAATCTCGTCATTTATCGTAAAAACCTTTCACAAGAACGTTTTCTGATCTTTTCATGCCTGGAAAGAAATTCTTTTATTCCTTGTCCGGGGTGAAAATATGAAGTTCATTCTTGTATCCTTATGCAAAGTAGTTTGGCTTATGCCGCATAGTTTCTTTGATATTTCCTGCTTATATTTTCTTAAGGCACAATTTCTTGAAGGATTTTAGCTGTTGATTTTGCCATGACTGATTTTGACACCAATATTCGTAAAATTCAAAAAAATTGAAAAATGATCGAGCAACAAGCTCTCACAAAAGATAGACGCAATCCCTTAACAAATGACTTCTAAAAGTACCATAAAACAAGAAACCATCTCGTTCCGACCCCCCCCCCCATCTCCTTGTCTCCTCTTAAATCATCTGTCCACCCCTAGGGTGGGACCAAATGCTTGAGCCAATCCGTCTCACCCTAAGAGCGAGACCAAACGATAGAGTCTTCCGTCTCGCCCTTAGGGCAAGACCAAATGCCTGAACAATTCCTTCTTTCCCTAAGAGCGAGACCAAACGCTCGAATCATCCATCTCACCCTTAGGGCGAGACCAAATGCTCGAGAAAATCTATCTCTCCCTATGGGCAAGACTAAACGCTCAAATCATTTTTCTCGCCCTAAGGGTGAAACCAAACGCTCAAATCATCCGTCTCGCCCTTAGGGCGAGACCAAATGCTCGAGGCAATCTTTCTCGCCCTAGGGGCAAGACCAAACACTGTAGTCATCAGTCTCACCCTTAGGGCGAGACCAAATGCTCCAGCCAATCCGTCTCGCCATAAGGGTGAAACAAAACACTCGAATCATCCGTCTCACCCTTACGGCGAGACCAAATGCTCGAGCCAATCCGTCTTGCTCTAAGGGAGAGACCAAATGCTCGAGTCATCTGTCTCGCACTTAGGGCTAGACCTAATGATCGAGCCAATCCGTCTTCCCCAAGGGCGAGACCAAACGCTCAAGTCATCTGTCTCGCCCTTTGGGCGAGACCAAATGCTCGAGCCAATCCCTCTCACCTTAAGGGCGAGAGCAAACCCTCAAATCATGGGTGAGCCAAATGCTCAAACCAATCTGTCTCGCCCTAAGGGCAAGACCAAACTCTCTAGTCATCCGTCTCGCCTGAAACCAAATGCTTGAGCCAATCTGTCGCGCCCTAAGGGCGACACCAGCTCCATTTCACCCTCACGTCCTGCTCACCCTATCTCTCCCTCATGGTACACTCATAATGTTCTCTTTTGAATCTCGATGAAAATTTCTCTTTCTTCGTCGCAATCATATCTTCCTTGAAGATTTTACGAAGAAAACAAGCAAGACGTTGTTTTCATGTAAAAATTCGAGTAAATATCAGGACGATACTGGTAACTCAAACACCTTCGTATCTCCAAATAAATGGACTTGTTTGCATCAGTTCATGGTACCAACGATATGAAATGCGTACTAAGATAAACCAACAAACCAACGACAATAAACCAACAAGCCCACTTCGTATCTCGTAATTTGAAAATCGAGAATTGTTCCAAAAGAAATGACAGTTTATTCTAAGAATGGAAGGAAGAGATAAATGTCAAGTTTCCGAGATAAACGTCAAGTTTCTTGGATAAATGTCAAGTTTCCGAGATACACATAGATTTTCTTGGAGATAAAGGAAAACTTTCGCGAAGAGATAAACTCAAATCAAGGGAAAAAGGGGGAAAACGCGCTGACCTTGGAGGCATATATAAGGAGAGCTAAGGCAAGGAACAAAAGGACAATTTTTTAAGACTTAGAACTCTCTACACTGAGGAACCTTAGGCATTATTCTCGATATGCTTAGTTTCCTATGTCTTGCACTCAATTACTAGACGAACTAGCAAAGGCAGTTCGATCTCTTGTTCAACCCTTTGTAAATTGAACTACGTTAGGATTGAACCTCGAAAGGGGTACGTAGGCAGCCTTTCATAAGGTCCAGTCCAAAATCATTAAAACCTTTATCATCTTATTTGTCTATTGCTAAGCGAGTTGCGGCTCACATAGTTTTTTTCTTGACATATGTGATTATGCTAGCAAACTTAGTTAAGTTTTACTACATGTGTTATTTGATATTCCTTTGTAATCATGTCTCCAGACAAGGTTCTTGTACGTTTTTGTCTATGGAGCGCTCATACGTAAATTAAAAATAAAGATCTACTTTCTCTATAAATTCATTTTGTTGTCTATTCATATTTTTTGCATTTGTTTGATAACTTGTTTTTGGCCCTTGCAGAGAATCCAGATCCTCAAGAAAAGTCGAGAATCTTAGCTTTCTTACGTTTACAAAAATTTGACAATGTCAATTTTGGTTTCAACAATCAACGGAGGTTCACAATACTGCCAAGTCACTGTCTCGTCAATCAAGGCCTATCAAAGAAAGGCCGAGTCGAGCATAAACTGATTTCTGCCTCTCGACTTCCCGAATGATATAATCACATTTGAGGAAAGCTAACCTGTCGGAATCGACAAACCTCACTGTCATCCTCTCGTCATCGAGCTCGTGATCAGAGACCTCGACGTCGCCAGGGTACTTGTAGACACAGGGAGAAATGTATATGTCATCTTCCGTGTAACCCTCCAAAGGATGAATATTGATTTAGGCGAAGTCTTACCAACGCCAAAACCGCTAACCGATTTCTCAGGCACAACATCAATGACTTTTGGGTCGATTAAGATTCCAGTCATTGACAAAGTATGGATCGGATCGAATTGGAAAATGGAAAGATTTGTACTTTCGTAGCATGCATTCCCATCGGTGTCGCAACTGATTCGGTAAGCTACGTGTCCGGTGCACGGAACAGCACCATAAGCGCCCTTGTTTCAAAGGTCACAAAGATCGTCGACCTTGCAGTCGTCGACCATCTGGCCATCTACAACATGATCATAGGAACGCCCTAGATAAACTCCATGAAGGCTTTCCCATCGACTTATCACCTTTGCATCAAGTTCCCAACTCCTAACAGAACTGCAACAATCTTGGGATGCCAAAAACATCCGTGACTCTACTTCCTGGCTGAACACAAGCTGCGGCAAATCATGAAGGCCTCTATGGTCAAACCCAAACGTACGAAGATAACTCAGCTCTCAGCTGAAAAAGCTTTGGAAAAAGACTATCCAGAATCGTCTACTCAAGTAACGGCTGTGGAAGAGGAAAGAAAGCATACTTCCGAGCCCGACGCTCCATACAGTCTGGAAGAATCAAATCCGGAAAAGCCGCCGATCCAGTAACAGTCACACGGCTAAGACAATCAATCTTCCACGCCAAGCGAGTAAAACACTCACGGAAACAAACTGAACTACGATACAACTTGATCCTCGAGAGGGGTACGTGCACAACTCTTGGCAAGACGAGTTTTTGAAACTTTTTTGATAATAAGAAAATGTATTATGACTTATAAAGGTCTCGCAAATCTCTTTTATCGCAAAAATACTTGATCACGCAACTTACTTACGACAAAATAACAATCCACGATTTGACTGAGTAATGCCTAAGTAAAGACAAACGATAATCATACAAAAAATCTATGTCCAAACAACCAAACGGTTAACGGAAAAATCAACTCATTATCGGTCAATCAAATTTTGAATGCTTCACAAAGCATTCCTTGGTCAACATAAACCCTTGTATCATTAAATAAAACATCTCTAAAACCTGCAAACGTTTTGCATAGAAGAGCGGTATACAAAAGAAAACTTCTAAACAGAAAAATACTTTCGCATAAACTACACAAACTAAAATGTTTCACGGTCGCAAGGCAAACAAGACCTCCTACCAAATCACAAAAATGTCACTCAACATGTTTTCGCATTCACAAAATCACATTCACACAAAGGAAAAACGTATTTATGGAAAGAAGAAAGACGTCGGGATTTTTGAAAATATAATTCTAAACCCGAAGAAACTCCCAAAACAGTCACCACGCGACTATAAATGATAACTAACTCAAGTTAGAACATACAAGTACTTGCTCTTAAATCATGTTCGTCGATTGGCCCCGATGGATAAATCAACCATTCTTAAAACGAACGCTTAGCCTAACCTTCTCCTCTCATAGAATTGGTTCGCAAACATCCGACACAAGGATAAGCACGCTATAAAAACCCAAAATTTTGGTTACAACGGCAACTTCTTTGTTCCTCATCCTCAGATCAAAAGCAATATACTTGTTTTTCTGTACAAGTCCGAACCAATCGTCATATGGTAATGGTTAGCTCAACACCACTTTGTCCACGAACAAATGGATTGATAGGACAAACAATTTGGAAACGTACATCGGACAACTCGATGTTTTCTCTGAGAATAAACGTAAAGCGCAAAAGTCGTAAAACAGCCCGGAACGGTCTACAACACGATGAAACCGAACTTATAGTTTAAAATGAGAGCATGCCCGAATTTAATGACGGTTTAACTCGACCTGGATAAGGAAGAATGGAAGAAGAGGATAAATGTAAAGTTTCCAAGATAAACATGGATTTTGAGAAGATAAGAAAAAATCTCCGCAAAAAGATAAACTCGAATCTCGAAGAGATAAGGAAGGATGGCAAACTCTTGAGGCATATATAAGCACATCCGAGCCAGAGAAGAAGGAGGATGATTTTCAGACTCTGAGAACTCTTGCACTTAGAATACTTAGAGATTGTTCTTGACTTTCTTGGTTTTCTTTGTCTTGCACTCGATTACTAGACCAACACACACATAAAGTTCAATCTCTTGTTCAAACTCTATAAACTGAACTACGTTTGGCTTAATCCTCGAAAGGGATACGTAGGCAGCCTTTCATATGGTCTAGTCTGAAATCAATAAAAATCTTTTTGCATATTTTTGGTGTTTTGTTATCGAACTGCGACTCAAATTAGGTTTAGGGTCTAGGTAGCTAGAACTAGGGAACTCGCCGATAGCTTTGCGGCCGTAGCTCTTATAACCTGATGTAACCTCGCTACGCTCTTACGTGGATTCGAAAAAGATCTATCTATTTCCAAATCCATTATATTGTTTTTATGTATTTTCCGCATTTATTTGATCACTTGTCATTGGTCCTCGTAGAGAATCCGGATCCTGAGGGAAAATCTAGAATTTCTATTTTCCACCACTGGAAAATTTGACAGTGCAAATTTCCATTCCCACAGTTTGCCACTAGAAGGAGGGGGGAATACTCTAACTCACAGCCGCAAAACGCTTAATCAAAGCGATGTCTGGAAATATGAAACACAAACTTGCAGTTCGCAACAATGCTGGTAAAACAACTCCAGCAGTGATTGCTCCTATGGCCAACACTTACGCAAACACCGCAGTGCTCGAAAAAAATAAAAACCTAGTCTCAACTTTTCGCCACTAGAAGAGCACCAAAATGAACTCGCAATTTCTCTGTCTAAACAGAAAGGGCAATGGAAAATCTATCAAACCCCATAAAATTTGTGTCCTTGCCGAGTTGGAGAAATCTCAACGCATAAGGGTTCGACCAAAAGATGTTTTCTGAAAACTTTTCGGAAAATAAAATTTGTTCTCCTTAAAACCGCGGAAACCTTATATTACACGCGGAAAAGGGAAGCACAACAAATCGGATACACAACGCACCGCTGTACTTCTTCCAAATAAATTCTGTAAAAGTATTTGGAGAAATAAAACTTGCTTCGACTTCCCGAAGTCACTGAGAAGCTCTAGATACTCACGGAAAAAAAAGCACGGCAAAGTTGATTTCTATAGAATCACTCAAAACCTAAAACGGCTAACAGAGACTAAACAAAGTAAAACTCTATAGAATCACTCAAAACCTAAAACGGCTGACAAAGACTAAACAAAGTAAAACAGGAAATCGTATCCCTCACTGCTAAAACGTTTTCTGAAATATAAGATTTTGTAAAACTTCAAGAGTTGCTTCTATATCAACATGTTCAGAAAATCTACTCACAACTCCCTTGGATAAATCCAACGGAAATGAGAAAATTTCCGAGTAAGTTGGATCGCAATAATTAAGCTCATGAGATTTCCTCGGATATTTTCGGATATAAAACTTGGAAATTAAATTTGCCGAACACCCGCAAACACATGAGATTTCCAAAACACAGCTCTCGTACAGCCAAACTCGAAAACATCTTTACGGAACAACTTTCATAAAATTATGCTCGACAACATTTCACGAAACAACTCTTGTAAGATTAAATTCGACAACATTTTACGAAACAGCTTTTGTAAAATTAAACTCGATAACATTTTGCAAAGTAACCTTCATAAAATTAAGCTTGACAACATTTTCAAAACAGCTTTCGTAAATAAAATTAAGCTCTACAACATTTTACAAAAACAGCATTCGTAAAGTTAAACAAGACGCTACTTTACGATACAGCCTTTGAGAATAAATTTGACAACATTTGCAAAACAACTCTCGTAAATAAAACACAAAAAAATTCTACAACCTTAGAGAAGTCAAACAAGACCATATGAAACGATCAACGGGAAAATAAAGACAATAAGGGCTAGGACAGGACCAATTCGCTCACAGCTTGACGAACTGCGGACCTCACCAGAATGACATCATGTCCATTGCTTCTTTTCCTCATCGCCCACTTCACTCCTCTCTAGAGTTTTCATCTACTTCTCCTCAGTTTGTTTCAATGATTTCGTAAATTTCCTTTGATACGAAAGACGCAATCAAGTCTTACGAAATTCTGTCACGTTGAGTCAAAAACATCTACATAGAATTTTCAACAATATATGAAGCGCAATTTGTCATTCTGTAAAACCAGCAATCAGGGATGGAGTTTTCTGTGACAAGATGGCCGTTAGTGGTAGAAAACGATTTTCCACTTTAGGTTTGAGATATACAATGAATGCTTTGTATAATGCTTCCTATAGTCATATGAAAATGGTTTTGTCTTTGTCCGAGGGAGACAAACCCTAGGAGGCTTGATATAGAGCCCGTGCGGAGTCAGTTGCGGGATGATTGCCTGATCGGATGTAACCGAGGGAAGTGAAAGGTATAAGCCAGTGAGCCACATGGTAGATCTAGATAATGAGCAGGGAGAAAGTGCTCCCTTTGTTGTGCTCCCTGCAACTTCTGTTCTAGATTTTGCTTTGTCACAAATGTTTTTTGATGATTTTATGTGACTCACTTGGTTCAATGAAAACTGGGAGAAAGGCTTTGATGTTTGAAGATTTATCGTATAATTTATGACTCTCATACGAAACTCATTTTAATAAGTCGAAAAGGTCTTCAAGACTTCAGCTAATCGTCGTGTTATTAGTCCGATGTTGGAACAGGTTGTCAGGATACATGATTGTGATAACAGATGCTGTAGAGTTTGTGAGAATATGTTTTTGACTGTTTAGGTGTGCCACTAGTGTTTAGACGAATCTTAGATTGTCGTTTGCCTTTTTGACGATTTCGATGAGTCATATCATTTCCTAAAGTCGCACGAGTTTGCTTAGTTCGCTAGACTATCCACCTAGATTCTAAGTTCCCTAAAGTTTATGGCAGTTTCCAAGATTTTTTCATTTCTTAGCACTTTCTTACGAAAAATTCCAAGACAGATAAAATTTTCTAAGTCAGACATACCTTAGTCCTATCGGATATTCGGGTTTGCCTCTTATTCGTTTTTCTCTTCTTCTCCTTGTGTCTTCTTCTCCTTCCCATTTAAAGATAACTGGAACCTGCACTCAAAGATTGGTCTCCCTCAATCGAGAGGCTCGCTTGCTTCCATATCAACAAGCAAGAATAGAAAACATGATGCATCCTAGTCCTAGTCAGGTTATTGACTCAGTCTTAATTCCTTTTCATCTCAGCTTAGCCCATGCTAAGCTGAGTCCGGTTCAACAAAATAACCCTAAGGACTCTACCATGCAATAGCGTGAGAATACTACTCTATATGCAACTCGATCTATCCTAAGTTCTAAGTGGAACTCAAGCATAACCAGAAAACTATCCTAAATTCCAAGTGGAATTCAAACAAACCAACTCACAGTGTTCTAGCAGCTTGTCGATCGGAGAGAGCTTAGCCAAAACCCAATTCTGATATCTTGAATGAACTGGTATGGAGTGATCAGGAATTGGACAGAACCTCCTCTATCTTCTGGACGTTTTTCTCGGACTTCCAGTAGAGTAACATCTCTTGAAAATGCTCTAAAACTCTTGAAACAGCTCAGAACCTCTTACTTCTTTTTCTACTTCTCTCTCTCTCTCTAACCCACGTTTTGAGTGTCTTTTGTGTGTGTGTACTGAATGAAAACGAGAAGGGGGAGCTGGGTATATATAGTAGTAAAGACGCACCACCCAAGCGCATGTGTGTCGTCCCGCATGCTTCCGGTTGCATGTGTGGCGACACACGGGCGTACACGTTCCCTCTTGCATGGTCCCTGAGCATGCCATGAGACACCTCCACGTCCAGATGTCTCTCAGCATGGCTGGAGTTCATGCATCACGACACACGGGCCACTGGGTGTCGATACGCATGCACTGGTTGCACATATGATGACATGTGGTGCTTCTAGGTGTCAAGATGCATGGAATACTTCTTCCTGAGGAGTCATGTCATGTTACGTAGACACTTAGATTCTTATATGATGGACAGAACGTCCTGATCTCTCAGATCAAGCCACCTCGAGCTTCTCGGTCAATTTGCACGATTTCTGCCCTTCTGGTGAATTTTTATTCCACGATTAATCCCGAATATTTTTTTGCTCCCATTCTGACTCTCTGAATATTTTTAATAAACTCCAGATGAATTCTGATATCCTCTAAAAATTATTCTTGAGACTCCGGCTTCCTCGAGAAATTTTGTAATACCAAAATTAGGGTTCTCGCCCAACTTTGGGTTTTCCTGTCATGCTTCAATCCCGTCGTGCTTACTTCCAGTCCTGCTTACTTCCCATCCTGCTTCCGACTTATAATGTCTCTGAAATCATATTCAGCTGATAGATACAAAGTTTTGCGGAAAACTACGTGGCTAAGAAACGTCGGATTTCTGAAACGTCGAGCTTCTAAACCGTCATGCTTCCAAAAACGTGATGCTTCCAAAACCTTCGTCTGATAAATCAAAGACACTTCTAATAATGGTAGAGAAGCTTACTTAGACTAATGGTTCACTCACGATCCATTCTTCGACCACATCGTACTTTGAAACTTCTCGGTTGATCCCTATCGCCCGTGATTCGACCACCAAGTAGATACTCGATCAATCTTCTATTTTCTCTGAACCATTTCAAGTTTTATGTGATCAAAAATCAATATTCCTCCAAATATGTAGACTCCCCAAAGCTTGGCTCCAGATTATGACTTTTACTTGCTCGACCATTTTATCCCGAAGGGCGAGTTATCACAGGCAGGGTTTTGTCAGTTTTTGGTGGATGGTCAGTATCCAGGATGAGATCCTTTACACCGGTCACGTTGGAGATTTCTCCTGCAAGTAGTTTGGCCGTTAGCCTCACGCCAAGAACTTTACAGTTCATTGTGAAGTGACCTCTTGTTTGGTGGAATTCAAAGAAGGTGTTTTCGTCGTATGTCATGTTTCAGGTCTAAATATTGCCCGAGGTTCTCCCTTGTTCGAAGTTAATGGTGTAGTTATGCGCCCCTTGGAAGTCTTCCCCCCCCC
>MU105783.1:248097-282804 GCA_012274485.2 Sinapis alba | reverse complement strand
AAGTTGATGGGAATGCTTTCATGGAGTTTATCCAGGGCGTTCCCATGATTACGTTTTGGTCGGAGGTCTTTTTTGACCTCGCGACCGGAAAACGTTTTATTTTGTGTATTTTATGCTAAGGTGCTTTTCTGTTTTTAGAAGTTTTCTTTTGCATACCGCTTTTCTTTACCAAACGTTTCCTGGTTTTGGAGATGTTTTGTTAGTGCTAGGAGGGTTTTTATCGACCAATGAGTGCTTTTGTGAAGCGTTCAAAATTCGATTGGTCGATGATGAGTTTGATTTTTCTGTTAACCCGCTTGGTTGTTAGGAATTAGATTTTTTGTATGATTGTCGCTTGTTTTTACTTGGAAGAATCGGACTGTGGATTGCTATTTTGCCGCAAGTAAGTTGTGAGATTAAGTGTTTTGCGATAAAAGAGATTTGAGAGATTTGTACAAGTCATACTGCGTTTTCTTATTAACGATTTAAAAAAAAAAAAAATCAGTACAAGAAAGAGTGTTTTAAAATGTGAGAGTATACATATAGTACCCCCCCCCCCCCTTTGAGAGGGGTACATCTTAACTTGTCTTGTGACAAGTTGTTTATGTACCTCTTTCAAGGATCAAGCTGTCTTGTAGTTCAGTTTGTTGCCGCGAGTGTTTTACTTGGTTGGCGTGGTTGCGTCAATCGTCTTAACCGTAGTGGTTGTTAATAGATCGGCGGCTTTTTCCAGAGCCATGTTTTCTGGGTTAATTGGAGCGTTGGGCTCGAAAGGTGGATTGGCAGCTTTTTCCATAGTTGTTGCTTGAGTAGACAATTCTGGTTTGTCTTGTTCTGAAGTGTTTTCGACTGAAGGGTGAGTCGTCTTCTTTCATTTGGGCTTCACCATGGATGTTTTCAAGACTTTTCGAAGCTTGTGTTCGGCCAGAAAGCATCGTCGCAATTTTTTATGACTTCTCCAGATTATCGTAGTTCCATTGGGAGTTGGGAGCTTGATGCAGAGGTGATAAGTCGATGGGACTGCCTTTGTGGTATTTATCCATAGTGTTCGCATGATCACGTTGTGGATGGCTGGGTTTTTGACGACAACAAAGTCGACGATCTTTGTGACTCCCTCGGCCATGACTGAGAGCTTAATTAATCTGAGAATCATCGACGTTGTGCCTGAGAAACCGGTTAGCGGTTTTGGCGTTGGTTTGACCTTCATCCTCTGGAGGGTTCCGGGGAAGATGACGTCGACAGTGCTTGTGGTGTCTACGAGGACTCTGGCAACTTCAAGTTCTCTGATCACGAGTTCGATCACGAGTGGATCGCAGTGAGGTTTGTCGATTCCGACAGTTTTGTCTTCTTCAAACACCATCACGTTGTTTTGGGCGTCGAGGGATGGAGACCCGTTTGCACTTGAGTCGGATATTTGTTGGTAAGCCTTTATCGAGGAGACGGTATCGTGGCAGTAATTTTATCCTCTGATGATCATGTTTACCCTGCGATGATTGTTGTCGTTACCTCGGTCATCTTGCCTCCTTCCGCATTTTTCATCTGACTGATTCCTTTGGAGAGCATTCTCCGTTGGCGGGGTTTTTTGGTTTTTGGCGGGCTATCAGTATCTCGAATGAGATCTTTTATGCCAGTCACGTCAGAGACTTCTCCGTGTTGGGTCAAAATCGGTTATGATGGAATCAGTGCCTGAAAACCATAACAGAAAAGTTTTCCTTTCTTGAATAAAAAAGAACACGAGAGAACAAAAATTTTGTGTGATTCGTAAAGAACTCAAAGGAGCATGTACTCAAAAAAAAATTACTCAATATTTAAACAAACGGCTCCCAAGATTACAAAAAAATATGAGAAATCATTATTTCATAACTTCTCATCATATCGACTACTTTGATCCGCAACCATGACTCATCAAGACGGAACCACCCGAGCACCGTATCTGCCTCCCCACCCTAGGACAGGCCCGATGTTGGTCCATCCTCCCTGCTCTAGGACGGGCACATTGTTTCCTCGCCCCAGGGCAGGCATGATCCATCGTGCTTGCTTCCCTGTCTTAATGCGGTCATGGCATTAGCCCTCGTAGTCGTGATCAAACTGATCCTTGTTTCGTCTCGATTGGATTTACCGTTGAAGTTTTACGATAAAAACTGCAAAAGTCTTGTCTTTCGTAAAAGTTCAAAATTAATCCTATAAAAGGGTAGCGGTTAACTTAGGATCTTTGTTATCTCAACTATACGATTAATTTTTGTTGCCTTAGGAAACTAGCAATACAAGAACCAACATTGTACGAAGGGTGATTTTCTCCGAAATAAATTTTAAAAACGCTAAAGTCGAGAAACAACCCAAGAAGGTCCAAAACGCGGCAAAAGCCCAATTACAACTCTAAATGAGAAGGAACCAAGCTACTATGACGGTTTACTTGATTTTCACAGAAAATAAATGGAAAGAAGATAAATGTCAAGTTTCGAGGATAAACATGAAGATCGGGAGGATAAGGAAAACTTCCCCAAAACAATAGACTCGGATAGAGGGCAGAAAGGGAAAAAGATAACCGACCTTAGAGGGATATATAAGGAGAACCAAGGCATAGGATGCACACATCATTATTTGTAATATTATTTGTGTTGAAACATTATATATTTTCTATATTTCTGCAATTAGTTATAATACATCATTATTCATAATACTATTTGTGTTGTTTGGTAATTTGTATTAACCGGTTTTAAGGTTACCTTTTATTTTAGATCTAATCAAAATATATATTTAATAAATTTCATGAACCAATTAAATTATAACAATGTTTGAAATTTCATCTATGAGTAACACATAAACAAAGTTACAAGTGACTTCTCAATTAAAAACTTGAGAAATTGCTAAAAATACCACAAGTTAATTATCACTTTTCAAAAACATTCTTAATCAAAAATTTACTAATATTTGAGTTTAGACTTTACTGATTATTGTTCAGAGTTTAGTATTAAGGAGGTGAGGTTAGGTTTATAAATGTTGTATAAATATTTAGAAAAATTAGTTTAATGCTTTTTTATCACAAATTTAAGGTATTTAAGAAAATAGTTATTCATTAATGAAAAATTGAGAAAGTGGTATCAAACTTGTGGTAAAATTGAAATTTCTCCAAGTTTAATTTATATACAAGATATATTGGATAACATTTTCTGTTTTGAGAGATATTTCAGCCCTTTGCCCAAAACCTAACTGAGTTGATATTGCAATCGAAAAATGTGAAATATGCAAATTTCTGTTTTGTTTATTTTTTGATAATTCTGTTAATTTCTTGTACTTGTTTGGATATTTAGTTTAATATACGGACTGAAATTTACTGTACTGAGAATAACGTTTGTTTTTTCTGAGCTCTTGACCTTACAAAAACAGAGTAAAAATATGTAATGTAGGTAGAGAGATGCACAACTGTTTGTGTATGGTGTGATATGTGGTTGTCGTTGAATTGCCGTTGTTGATGTGTTGAGATTGTTGCTGCAGTTTCTGAAGGTGAGTTGACTCGAAATAACGAAACTAGATCGAGAGAATCTCAGAGGATGAATGAAAATTTAATAGAGACTGAAGAGTTTCGCACGCATTGTGAGACTCTTTTTTCATTTAGTAAAACTTTAATAATAAGAACATTATCAAAGACTATCATATTACCGAGCGTCAATGATCGACATGGTGATTTGGTTCACTGTGAAAAATTCATCGTCACGCTGTTTACTCCTAGTAGAATAACTTTCACGAGAACTTCCGCTGATGCAATAACCTGGCTGTTTAGGTTGAGGAATCAATGCAGCTTCACTTCCGAGCATCAAAACTACTGACGACATCATTGGTCTATCCTCTACACGTTCTTGAACACATAAGAGGCCAATTTGTAAGCATTTTAAGATTTCACGTGCCTGGAGCGTTGGTGATGAAGAATCTATGATGGCCGTGTCTACTATCTCTAGACCTTGACCTTCTTTCCAATTCCTCCACACCTGTGTATAAATTTCAGATATTTTATTAGTGACATCGTCAGGTTTTGAGTGTGTAACACAATCAAATCAAGAGGTTTCAAGTTTACACATCCGAGAAGATTAAGGTTACTATTCGAGTCACAGAAGCCTTTATTCCTCTTGCCACTTATAATTTCAAGAAGCAAGACCCCAAAACTGAACACATCTGACTTCATAGAGAATGTCCCGTTCATCGCATATTCTGGAGACATGTAGCCACTGCATAACAAATATTAAATAGAAAAGCTATCAGGTTTAATTCTGTACTCAGGTAGCTTTTTGTTACAAAATATGATGATGCTTTTAATTGCTTACTAAGTTCCGACCACCTTCCTCGTGTTAGCTTCCGTCTCATCCCGTCCAAAGATCCTAGCCATTCCGAAGTCTGAAATTTTTGGAGTCATATCTTTATCAAGCAAGACATTGCTTGCTTTCAAATCTCTATGGATGATTCTAAACCGTGAATCTTGGTGAAGATACAGAAGCCCTCGGGCAATACCATTGATAATATCAAATCTCATTTGCCAATTTAACATACAGCTTCTGGTTTCATCTGCACTTCGTTCACAACAGAATCACATTAACATATTTCCAAAGACATTCAACTGTAAAAATAAATCTGTCAGATGTCCTGAGGCACTAACCAAAGAGATGAAAATCGAGGCTTAGATTCTCCAAGTATTCGTAGATTAAGATTTTCTCGCCCTCATAAACACAACAGCCAAGAAGTCGGACAAGATTGTTGTGCTGAAGCTTTGCAATTAGCCTAACTTCGTTCATGAACTCATCGGTACCTTGAGCTGACATTTCCGATAGTCTCTTCACCGCAATTTCTTGCCCGTCAACTAACCTTCCCTGGTAACACATAATTGATCACTTATACAAAACAAACAGAGCAGTGTCTATTCAATAAAAAAGAAACAACGGTTTAGGCATTTGATTTCAAATAAAAATTAGGAGCATATTTTAAGAATACTTAGTAAGCCCTTTTTCAAAAAGAAATTATTTAAATACTTTTTATTTTATTCGGTGTTAATTTTCTTGTACAATTATCAACAAAAAATCCAAGTTAAACTATGTTTCTTTTAACAAAATTAACATTTTCTTTGTATTTCACGAGTTTATATTTAAAGTTCACTTTATTTCTTATTGACTTTTATTTGGTCATCAGTTTTGTCCCATTTATATTTTATTTATTTTTAATTAATTCTACATATTTTATATAAAGTACCGACATTTTGTAAGTCAATAATTTTCTATAAATTTATACTATTGTAGTATTTTTGTAAACGTTTTACTATAAATTGATTTCCTCTTAAAGAAATTTTGTTTACTCATTGTAAATGTTTAGTTGTTGGACTTTTTTGGACTAATATTTTATTTTGTTTATGGTATTAAAAACTCTTAGCGCGTTACGAACAGAGTGATGATCCTATTCTTATTCATAGTGATTCGTTTTAGACAAAAAAAAAAATCACTGTGATTCCTTAATTATTTATACCTTGTAAACAACACCAAAACCACCTTTTCCGACCTTGTTAAAATCAGAGAAATGTTTGGTGGCCGTGACAACAGCTTCGAACTCTATCAATGGAAGTTCCAAATCTTCTACTTCTTCCTCTCCAGAAAATTTTCTCTTCTTTCTTGGCAACACCTCGTTCATTAGAACTTGTTTTCCCACTTGACAGATTATTTTCATTCAAACTCATAAACGATCAGAACATAGAAGAAAAGACTCTTCCAAAAAAAAACATAGAAGAAAAATGTACAGAAAGTAAAATAAAATTAAGGTTATTAATACTCATTTACCAGTAGGTGTTGCATCTGCTTTTGCTTGCTTCTGTCTCCTCTTCCAAAAGCAGAACAAGATAACAGTCAGAATAAGCACAACGCTGACTCCAATACTCCAACCTATGATTTTTCCAGGTCGGTTCCTCTTCTCACCCGAGGAAAAATCTGAAAAGAGTCGTCTCAAAAATTTGAAAAGCTATTAAGCTGACCAACTCGAACTTTTTGGCATGAATGGCTACTGCAGGGCATTAAAACGAAAAAATTGACTTCGATATGTTAAGAAATTAGTATGAGATCGAGGACATAATAAGGAACGAAAACAAAAAAAAAAACTAGTGTATTATGTCCAAGGCCGGGTCTGATTTTTTTAGTGTTAGAAGCACTGGAAAATATTGGCCCCTCATAAATGGTAAAAAGCTGATTCATGAACCACCTATAATTCTTGCCAAATTGTCTTTAAATTTGTTTATAAATATATTAGCCCAAGTCCATGCTTGACCAGCTTTTGGCCAAGCCCGACCTTTGTTATATCTTATGCAACAAACCGTGCAACACTCTCGAATATGCCACTTGCATACCGAACTAGCCTCTTTCTTTTCGATCATTTCCGACTGGTTTTGTCCTGCCTTGGATTCATCAGGGGTATAGAGCCATTATATATATATATATTCAGTCTCAAATTTAAAGATTAAAACAAGAAACAGATTGGATTGGAAATTTTATTCAACCTTCTCGTTAATCAGTTGTATATTTCGCACTTGATAATCTTTTAACAAAACAAATTAATGGAAAGTAGAAAAATTTATTAAGACATAATATTTGGATCGGAAAAAATTATGGAGACTTATAAAAAAATATATTGAGACTTCCTCATCCGGACAAATTTAAAAATAAATGATGACATATCCGATGTGTTTAGTTTTAAGAGAATAAACTAACCTAGATCAGCATCATTCAATCTGACGTAAAGATCTTGACCACCGACGCCGTATTTCCGGATCTCAACGAGCTCTCCGGTCCAAAACACACAACCCAATCCTCCATTTCGAACATCCGCAGTTGCAAACGACGTACAGTTACAATCGCTAAGACACCTCTTTTCACATTTTTTCACGTCAATTCTCCGATCAACAGTCGCCATCTTAGTATCCGGCAACTTCATATTATTTAGCCGCAAAAACCCATCTCCACCACAGCTCAGACGCGTCATCCTAACACACCCATCTGTTCCGTCTCTCAAGTCCCACCGCTGCGGGTTCTTGGGAACGAACCCTCTAATACAGTTACAGTTAGGTGACGTGTTTAGGTCACAATAAGCATAAGACCCACAGTAGTAAAGCAAATCGCATTCGTCCGTTGGTAAGCCCCAGAACTGACGCCATCCCCGTGATGGCGGGATCCAAATGAATCGATTGAGTGTATTATAGTCACTGACTGTCAATCTAGAGTAGATGCTTTGGTTCGTCATATGGAACGTGTACGAGATCTCCTCTCCGTTCTCCGTATAATTGTAAACCATGTAATTTAATCCTTGCACCTCCGGTATGCCACTAAACTCGATTCCATTCCACGGACCGCTCCTTTGCACTTCAAAACTTTGATTCATAAGAATAAACTCAGGCAACCCCCTTCGAATGTCGAGTTTGTATGTGAAATTCCCGCTTGACGGATCATCATAGGATCTCCAAGATGTAAGGAACCTGTTGCGCCCTGTTTTGAGATCGTAACCTAGTTTCATCTCCGGAAGTAAAGTATCTGTCGGAAAATCGAAACTCTGCCACAAGAATCCACTTGAGTCTCTGTTGTTGGAGTATCTCATTACAAAATTACCGTTGGGCAGAAGCTCTGCTATCACTGAAGATCTCGCATTTCCTCTAGTAAGATTTGTCGACCAAACAGTGTTATTAGACTGACCCAGCAGGACAAGATTGTTGCCAGAGATTTTGAGGGTTCCAATGGAATCGGAGAGAGGGTTGTCTCTGTTGGCGACCCATGCGTAGGTTTTCTGGGAGACTTTCTTATACCATATTCCCAGATACCAACGCGAGCTTGCCAACGGTTTGAAGAAACCAAGCTCGAAGACTCCACCGGGAGATACAAGTGTTCTATTGCTTGAGATTGTGAGAGACTCTGAAGACGACATAGTGTTGACATAGATCGAAAGGGCAGGATGAAATAGAATCAAGACAAGGAAGACTAGCAAGAACGAGAAGGTGTAAGAATGGTGGTTAATGTTCTGTACCCCTTTCATCGCTCCCCACCACTTTCTTTCTTTCTTTCTTGTTATTTGTTTTTCTCCTAACTTGCATATATCTACATCCTAAGTTACTTCGCTAGAAAATTGGAAATTAAATTATTTTGACGAACCTAGCAGGCAAACAAAATGTTGTGTTCCATAGTCCATGACTTTTTCATCCCATTGATTAATTCACTTCCACAAACTTGTATCATTCGTCAACTACTTTTATATCTACACGTTATTAGTTCTCACGCTGCCAACATAGCATATGGAGTTTTCGAAAAGAAAACACATAGCATATGGTATTCTGCAAGTATGGTATACTCAAGAGCATCATTCAAAGTATATTGAAAAGTTTTCGTACCATTTCGTCGAACGATCATGGAAGATTAAACGATAACTGGACTAGAAGAAACGAACCAACTAGAGTTTGGTTGGTTCTTAACCAAAAGAAAAGAGTTGGATTTGGTTTAACTTAACCAAAACTTCTGTCTTGGTTTACGTGGGGTGATGTCTTGTGATTTTTCATTGTTTTTTTTACAAGTACATTTGTGAGAACCGAAATTCACAACGTCGATTTCAGTAAAACTAGAAAAGCTAAAAAAACCTAACTTACCCATAAATCTCAGATTTCTGCCAAACCACACGCCAAGTAATCAAAATATGAAAACAAACAAAAATAGTAAATCGATAAAAACGAAAGAGAGTAAAGAAAAATCTTGTTGAGAATCTATGTGTGAGCATGTACAACAGGTGTAAGCCTTGACCGCAAGAGCTGTTAGCGAGTTCTCTAGTTCTAACCACCTAAAACTTGTAAACCTAGTTGAGTCGCAGCTCGATAACAAAAACAAAAAGTTGTCTATTGCTCTAAGAGCTAAGTTTTATGTTTCTCTGGCGCCTCTCGCCTTGACTTCTCTTATATACTACTCCTAGGTCAGTTTGCCATTTTCCTTTCTGCCCCCAGGTCGAGTTTATCGTTTCGCGAAAATATTCCATTTTTCTTCAATCTTCATGATTATCCTTTGAAACTTGACATTTATCTTCCAAACTTGACATTTATCTTCTCCTGCGAGTAAAAGATAAACCGTCAGATTAGTTTTGGGCTTATTCCCGTCCAAAATAGCAAGTGGGCTTTAGTCATCAATTTTTAGACTTTCCAGACTGTTTTTTGACTTTAAGTGTTTTTACGTTCGAGAAATCACCTTTGGCACGACGCCGGTTTAACGAGAAAGTTTAAATAAATGGTATAGTTGAGGCAGCTATGGTGTTTTAGGTTATCCGTTGCCTTTTTATACGACCGATTTGAACTTATACGAGAAAATAAGTCTTCACGGTTTTTATCGTAAAGTTTCAACGGTAACTCCAGTCGAGACGAAACAAGAGACAATGCAGTCATGGTTTGAAGGAGAGAGTTATGAGAATCAGGCGAGAGTGCATGGTATTGATATGATGCGGTCGTAGTCACTATACGGCTAGTTAGAAAAGATCGATCCAACTTGCCATATGGTGAGCTGGACGGACTGACCCAACACGAGTTGGTCGAGCTTGACCCAACTCGCCATATGGTGAGCGGGACAAGGTTAAATCCACTCACCATATGTCGAGCGGGTCATGATCGTCCCATCTCGCCATATGGCATCGGGACTGAGCTGCCCATCTCGTCATATGGCGAGTGGGACGTACTGTCCCAACTCGCCATATGGCGAGCGGGACGGAGCCGGCCAAGCTTGCCATATGGCGAGTTGTGCCCTTGCTCGGATGGATCAGACGGTTGGTCGGACTTCTTCCCATTCGTTGTTTGTTGGAAAGATTGGATCATCTAATCCGAGAACTTATCGTATAACTACTTTTTTAAATTATACGAAACTTTAGTTCCAGACCTACACTAATATTTTTAGATGAAAAATATTTCTCGGGAACTTTCAGGCATTGATTCCGTTGTGACCGATTTTGACCCCAACAGTTAGCTCGCAGCTCGTTAGAATCATGAGGTTCTAGCAAGCGATTTAGGCAAGTTACACGGAATTAATGGCCGAAAGTCCGAAGATGAATAGTAAATTTCCTTGCCTATAAGAAGGTGGAGCAAGTTTTTAAGTTCTTTACTTTCTCACTTCCACAAAAAAATGTTCCAAGGTATAAATTTTTTCTCTCTTCCTCTTTTTTCCGTGTTGTTTTAAACATGTCTTCACTAAAGAGAGCTTCTAAGAGTGCCATGCTTTCCCATTCCGACCCTGAGAGTACTCGTGTTGATGAGAACGACTTCATCCCAAAGGAAGAGTTTGTGCCTCATTCTGTCAGTCCTGCAGAGGCTAAGGCATACTGGATTGCTACATGCAACATGAAAGCTCCTCCGCCTGAATCATGGTGTCCTTCCAGGCCTCCTATTAGGCGATCCCCTGGCTGTCAGAGCAGAAACTCGTATCTGTTTCCCAACACCGTCTGAGAGTTTTTTCAAGTCCCGGACAAAGTGGAGTTTCGGATTCCAAAGGGTAAGGAATGCGCCCACAATCCTCCTAGCGGTTACTTTACGTGTTACGAGGCGCATCTTCTGCACTGTCATCTGTGGTTTCCCATCCTGGAGGTTATAATCCGAACCTTAGACCGCTTTGGGTTGTCCATAAGCCAGATTACCCTCACTGATTTACAGCACCTTATCGGGATTTTGGTTCTAAGTTACGAGCAAGGGATGATTATCGATTCTGATTACTTCAAGGCTCTCTTGAATCTGTTGGAGTCATCAAGACCTCTCATGTATCATTTGACCCCTCACAAATATATGTCGATAATCAAGGGGAGAACTTCCATTGGACACAACTGGAGGGATTGTTTTTTCTTTGTCCGCGTAACCAGTGCCTCTGTTGCGGAGAGTTGTATTCCCATATTTTGTAGTAACTGGAATCGGCATGGTAATTTGGTCGGACATATGCTTGCCTTTTTGTTTTGACAATATCTGACTTCGTATCTGCTTTCTTTGTTTTTCAGTTACTAACCCTCTTTACCCATTCCCTGAGGATTTGTGCGTCGTGAGAGACCTCCTCCGAGGTGACCCATTCCATTGGGGCTACTTATCTCCGAAGCGAGTTTGTAATGCGTTATCATATCACCAGTCCCGGGCCTGCCCTCGAACATTTAAAGAGGAAGACGCTGATCCAGCATGGATGAATCTGCTTTTCACGATGCTCCCATTGCGAGGGAGCGAGATAGATCGCCGAGGAACAAGGAGGTCGCAGCTGACGGCGATGACTCTACTGCGGAAGAGTTTCCATTGCCCGAATAGTGTCCAACCTTCAATCCTGGTGATCGGAGTGAACCTACTGATGTTCCCTTTCTGGATTGCAACTTTGACGACTTTTCTCCTAGCTTCCTCCAAACTTTGATCCGCCTCCTGCTATGGACGAGCCGTCGAGGTCGGAGACGCTTGTAGAGGCCTCTCGATTGTGCAATGGTGTTGGTTTCTGATATCAAGTCACTTTCTTAAATTTTCGAGAACTCTGCAGGGCCTGCACGTGTTCAACACGGCTCTTGAAGCGAGTTACCGGGAGGCGCGACTATGCCGGTTTAAGGCTGAACAGGCGGAATAGGAGGTCGCCCGTCTGCAAAGCGAGGCCGCCGCTCGTAACCTTCATGATCAAGAGTTGGTCGAGAAGCATGCCAAAGCCCTCCATCGTGCAGAGAAGAAAGGGAAGCGGGAAGTTGTCACCGTGGTCAAGAATCGTGCTGCCAAGTTTGCGGCTGAGTAGGGACGCTCATAGAAGCTCAAGAGCTTGTCGGCAATTTCCGTTAGTGCCGAGGTTCTGTTGGAACTTTGTGGCGCATGCAGGATGCCAACTACTCTTTCCAGTCCGAGGTAATCAAGATGATGAGTTTTATGGGCGATTGTGCCAATGCTGGTTCGATGGTTCCTCCAATCAAGGAGAGGATCTGGGGCTCTGGGACATGATTCCTGTCTCACCCAATACGGAGGAAGCTGGGGTCGATAATGCGGGCAAGGATGGAGAGGCGATCTAGACCGAGAGTATGGTTGGTGCTTCCATGTCCAGAAATTTCAAATGTGACCCTTGAAGGTTGAAGGAAGTGTGTTCCCTTGTCTTTATGTTTATGCATATGTTAGCTTAGGAAAAGTGTGGCTTTTTTATGTTTATGTCGGCTTAGGCCGAGTATGGCCGTTTAACTTTGTCAGGACTGACCGCGCATGGCTTCAAATCCTTGCCGCTTCGCGGCTTTCTATCTAATGAATTAAGTTTAGCATTTTCAGAGCTTATGAGTACTTTCGTTAAGTGTCGAAGGAAGAATATGAGTAGTCACTTCATATCTAACTCTGGGTGAGTCGTTTTATTTGTTGCTCGTTTAAGACAAGATTGTTCGAAAAATTTCCAAATTTTTGTGAAGTTTTGTGAGCTTTTAGATATGAACAATGAGACATGCTTTAGGATCTCGTATCGGTTTTGATATCATGTCTAGAGATATTAGAGACCAGAGTGCTGAGTTTAGGGCAAAGTCTAGGTTTACTCTCGGTTTAAGGTTTTGTGATGACTAGTCGGCTTTCGGATTATCTGTTGTGATTTTAACCTGATTGGTACCGATTTAAAGTCCGCGATATGTTCTCGGCTTATATGACTTGTCTGGTAGCAATCGAGCTACTCTCCAAAGACAGTTTGGAAGTGCTGACTAAAATTCGGGTTTCTTGTCTAGCGCGCTATGTTATCCTTGTCAGATGTAAAAGGACCATTTTTGTAGAAAAGGTCTCACTACAGGTTCGTTTAGAGAATGTTTTGATTTGTCGGTCGAGGCCAATCGACAGCCGGTTTTAAGATGATGTTGTTAGTTTATAGTCGCGTACGGACTGTTTTTAAGCATTTGAGTATGGAATAATATTTTCAAGAAATCACGATGTCTCGCTTTTCCAAAAGTATGTTTTTCATTGGAATGATTGTGAAAAATGCTAATAGAGTACAAATTGTGTTTTGACCGGGAGTCTTGCTTTGACTACGGCTGGGAATCGATTTGTAGTAGTTTTAAGAAAACAATTTTCTTTTGTGAGAGGTTTTTCTTTCATATACCACTTTGCGGGTTTATGGGAATGCTTGTGAAAAGGCTAGTTTCGACCAAGGAATTCTTAAATCATTTGGGATTCATTCGAAGGATCGATTTTTAGTTTTTGCGTTATGTGATGATCATTTTGTTTTACTTAGGCGTTTTAAAGAAAATTCTGGATTGCTGTCGTAGCCATAAATAAGTTGCGAGATCAAGTGTTTTTGCGATAAAAGAGATTTGCGAGACTTTATAGAAGCTGGATTGTGTTTTCTTATTGTTGAACAAGTTTCAAAAATATCGATTACAAGTGCGAATATTTTAAACTTGTGGGAGTATACAAGTATATGTATACGTACCCACTCCCCTCCCCTTCTAAAGATGGGGATAGCTGAACTCATCTTTTGATCAGTTGGTTGGCGTGAGTGTTTTACTCGTTGGGCGAGGCTGCGTCGATCGTCTTAGTCTTGTCAACTGTTAAATGATCGGCGACTTTTTCCGGGATTGGATTTTCCAGATTTGCAAGAGCATTAGGCTTGGCGACTTGGTTGTTTTCCAAATCCGTTGCTTGGGTGGACGATTGTGGACCACCCTTGGTTGGAGAGATTTCAGGCGCGGCCTGATTTGTCTTCGTGCGTTTTGGTTTGACCATAGAGGTCGTGGTGATCTGTTGCAATTTGTGTTCAGACAGGAAGCAAAGCCTCGACTTTGTTTGACATCCCCATATCGCAGCGATCCCGTTGGGAGCTGGGAACTTGATACCCAGATGGTATGTTGACGGTACTGCTTTCATGGCGTTTATCCAAGGTGTTCCCATGATCACATTGTAGATGGCCGGATTGTCGACTACCGCAAAGTCAATGATTTTTGTGACTTATTTTGCTGTGACCGGGAGCTTGATCGATCCGAGGGTCATTGATGTTATGCCAGAAAAAGCGGTTAGGGGTTTTGGCATTGGTACGACTTCTCCGAGTTCAATGTTCATCCTTTGGAGGGTATCACAGAAGATGACGTTTACCGTCCTTCCTGTGTCGACTAAGACCCTGCCTACTTTGATATCTCTTATCATGAGGTCGATGACAAGCGGGTCGCAGTGAGGTTTGTCGATTCCGGCAGTTTCTTGTTCCTTAAAGACGATCATGTCGTTTGGGACGTCATCGTGTGGATACCAAGTCGGCAAGATTGAGCATGTCTCGTATTTTTTCTGGTAAGCCTTGACGGACGAGACCAAATCATGAACTGCGACTCTCCGATGATCATGTTCACCCTGCGACGATTGTTGTCGTTCCCTTTATCGTCCTGCCTTCTTCCGCGTTTCTCGCCTGACTGATTTTCTTGCGAATCGTTCTCCCGAGCAGGATTCTTATCAGTTCATTGCTGGCGGTCAGAGTCTAGGAGGAGATCCTTTATGCTTGTCACCTTGTATATTTTGCCAGTGCGGAGCTTTGCGGCCAGTCTTGCACCAAGAACTTTGCAGTTCGTGCTAGAATGCCCTCTCGTCTAGTCGAACTCGCATATGGAGTTGTCCTTGTACTGCTTCCTGGTCCATTTGTTCCCTGACGTTTTTCCTTGTTCCGAGCTGATAGAGTAATTGTGCGCACCCGCTTGCCATAAGGTGAGCTGGACGGACTGACCCAACTCGCCATATGGCGAGCTGGTCGAGCTTGACCCAACTCGCCATACGGTGAACGGGACAAGGTTAACTCCACCTTACAATATGGCGAGCGGGTCGTGATTGTCCCAGCTTCCCATATGGCGAGCGGGACCAAGCTGACCCAGCTCGCCATATGGCAAGCGGGTCGTGTTCATTCCAGCTCGCCATATGGCAAGAAGGACTGAGGTGCCAAGCTCGCCATATGGTGAGTGGGAAGATGCTGTTCTAACTTACCATATGGTGAGCGGGAAGAAGCCCGCCCAGCTCGTCATATGGCGAGTGGGTCGAGATCGTCCCAACTCGCCATATGGCGAGCGGGATGCAGTTTCCCGACTCGCCGTATGGCGAGTCATGTCCTTGCTTGGATGGCTCGGATGGTTGGGGAGCGTTGGTCGGCCTTCTTCACGTTTCGTCGTTTGATGGAAATATTGGATTATCTAATCTGAAAACTTAGCGTATAACTATTTTTTAAATTATACGAAACTTTAGTTCCGGATGTATACTAATATTTTTACATGAAAAGTATTTCTCGGTAACTTTCAGGGATTGATTTTGTCGTGGCCGATTTTGATCCCAACAACAATTTGATTTTCTTTTTGATCAGTAGCTGCATTTAGAGTTACTTTAGATATATAGCATTTTCATTTTTCTTTATTAGGTGATGGAGTAGATACTTTTTATATTTGAAGCAAATTGAACATAAAATAAGCCAAAAGAGTGATATTTAGACGGGAGAAGAAGATGTCAATGCTAGGGATGTCAAAGTTGGTTTTTGGGCCCATTCCAACTCTATAAGATATAAACCCAGTCTTATTTTAGCTCTAACCTTATTTTAAACTTGATAAATCATAGATAAATGGATGAGTTAGGATTAGTCATTTCATAATATTTTTAAAATTAGAAGTAACTAATACTACTGTATGATTTAGAGAAATAGAGTTGTTTTCTGGTATAAGTTTGAATCTCGACTAATACTACTGTATGGTTTAGAAAAATTAGAAGTAACTAATACTCTGTAGGATTAGTCTTTCCTTTGGGTCTCGACTGAACTGTCTCTTGTTTTATCTCGATTGAAGTTACCATTGAAACTTTACGATAAAAGCCGCATAGACTTATTTTCTCGTATAAGTTTGAATCAATCGTATAAAACGTCAACGGTTAACTTAAACCACCACAGCTGCCACAACCATACAGTTGATTTAAACTCTTTTATAAAAAATGGCGTCATACCGAATGAGACTTCTCAAAGAAATTGTAAAAACGCTTAAAGTCGTAAAACGGCCCAAAAAGAATCTAAACGCGGCAAAAGCCCCACTCACGATTTTAGACGATAATGAGGCCAAGACTACTATGACGGTCTATCTTTTACTCACAGGAGAAGATAAATGTTAAGTTTCCAAAGATAACTACGAAGATCGAAAGAATGGAATATTTCTGCGAAGAGATAAACTTGGGCGCAAAGGCAAAAGAGGAAAAGGACGACCGACCTTGAAGACATATATAAGGGGAGCTAAAGCAAGGAGCATGAGACGATTCTTAAGACTCTTATAACTCTCTGCACTTAGAAACCTTATGCCTTATTCTCGACAAGTTCAGTTTCTATGACTTGCACTCATACTAGATGAAATTGCCCATGCAGTTCGATCTCTTGTTCCACTCTCTCTCTAATTGAACTACGTCCGGCTTGATCCTCGAAAGGGGTACGTAGGCAGTCTTTCGCAAGGTCCAGTCCCAAATCCAACAAAATCTTTTTGCACCTCTTTCTTCTATTGCTAATCGAGTTGCGGCTCACAAAGGTTTTTCTTGACATAGCCGGCTATGCTAGCTAACTTAGCTAGGGTTTTGCTGCCTGGGTTATACTATTTTCTTTGTAATCCCGTTTCCAGACAAGCTTCCTTTACGCTTTTGTCTATGGAATGCTCATACGCAAATTCGAAATAAAGATCTACTTTTTTCTAAATTTGTTTTATTATCTTTACATATTTTCCGCATTTATTTGGTTACTTGTCGTCGGCTCCTGCAGAGAATCCGGGCCTCAAGGAAAGTAGGGTTCTCTTTGCTTTCCTCTGTTCATTAAAATCGACAATGTGAATTTCGGTTCCCACACTTGATTTTGCAATTTTAGTGGAAACGCAATTTTGCGGTTTTAGTGGAAAACTCAATTTTGCGGTTTTAGTGGAAAACATTATTAGTGTTAAACTTTACATGATTTAATGTTTTTTCATAATGATTAGTGAGTGACACTATTTGGATCTATGGGTACTGTAGATTAGGATGATTTAGTGAAGACATGGGTGTATATTACTAGATCCATCTTGTTCTATGCTTATTTAGTGATCCTAATGCTAGATTAGTTTTCATCTCACTATATATAAATCCAAAACATTTCATGTACGAAATGTGTTTGTTGAAAGGTATGTGTTTAGACCTATATAACTTGATTGATTGTTAGTTTGAGCCCCTATGGTTGAATATTAATTATCTTAAATCAATGTCGGACCGATGGATCCATACCTTAACCCTTGCTTGAAAGCTTGTTATTGTTCTTAAGTTAGTTTGAGTTTCAGATCATTAAGATTGAATCTTGTTTAGTTTATGTTTCAGTACTTATTCACAAACTTATATTGTTTAGATTTGGCAATTATCTTCATTCTCTTTGCTTAGGTCATCTTAGGTTTTGACTGACATCTCTTATACTACAAAAACATTAGAGCTTGCAACTAGAGTCATAAGAGATTAATTAAACTGATTTCTTATTGAGTTTTGACACCGTTGCAAATTCTAAGATTTATTCTGACACTGGGATTATGTTATTTCTTAAGACTAAATCTTATTTTCTATTTGGTCACTAACTTAATTTCTTTATCTCTATTTGTCAATTATAGGTGAATGTATTTGAGGAGTAAAAGTTTGAATTTCAATAGAAAGGAACATAGAGCTTTGGTGAAGGATGGAGTGGTTCAAAGGCTAGATTATGCAATTCCCTCACCATGGATTCATAAAGGAGAATTTGTTTAGACCCTTCTACAGAGGAGTCTTGCCCAAATTTAAGAACATGCTTGACACTGTAAGCAGTGTGCATTTCTTGGGATGATTTAAAACAATGGGATGCAGTTGGTAGAGAATCTTGCTCAAAGTGACTATCTATTGTGATGATTATGGCAGAACCAAATGTCGAGGTGGAGCTCACGATGAGCACACAAGAAGGGAGCTTAAAGCATTACATGACCAAATCGACATCCTTCGTTCGGAAAGGCAGAAAAATATAAACTTTTGGATAAATAGCATGGCTACAATGAATCTAAAAAAAAAATCATGAGCAAGAGAATCAATAAGAGGTTAACTATGTCAGTAGGTAAGGCTACAACAACAACAACTAAAACAACTACTACAACAATAACCTCTCATACATAAGCAACAATGTAGACAAAACTATCCTACCTTTCAAACCAAAGGAGCAGAATACTCTACAAGGATTCTTTTCAAGAAAAACTCAGTACCAAAAAAACTACCAACAAAACCCATCTTACAACAACCAACAAGGAGGCTTTCAACCCAAATACAACACCCATTTCTATCCTTACAAAGGTGATATCGCCTATTTATTACCAGTTTTAGGCCATATTATAGGCTCTATTTGGAGTCTATTATGTGTGTCTAGGTTATGTTTTAGTGTATTTATAGGTCCATAAATGTTTTGGAGATATATGAGATACTTGGAGATTTTGGAGCCTTTAGAAGAGAAAAATCCGTAGCTGATCATCTAGGGAGTCGACGAAGCCATCGATCGATGGATCACACTTGGCATCAACCGATGATTGAAGCTCGAGAGCGATCGATACATCAGACATGCCACTGATCGATGATTAAATCCCAAGTCAAAAAGACAAAAATACCATGGACGAGTTTTGACCTAAACTTAGGGTTTTTATATTTATATTTATGTCTAGAGGGAGACAACAATTAGAGAGAGTTTTACAGAGCATTTAGTTTCATTTTTAGGAGAGAAAGGAGAGACTCCTTCAGAGTCCTCCTGGAACTCCTTTGGCTTTTATATTTTATTTCATATATATTCTATACATCTATGATTTCTATGACAAAGATCATGTCTGGGTAGTTACTAGTTAAATTTAGGGTTGAATGATAGCATCTATGGATTAGCCCAAAAATAGGATTGTTAGGTTAAGTTAATATCCATCAATTGAGTTGTGCTTAATGCTTGCATTCTAGAGTAGCTAACTAGGATCTCGATGATAGGACATGGACAAGTACGAAAGTAGGTTATGTGCCAAAATAGATTTTGTTGAATTAGGCTGTTAGATACATGCGAGAGCTGATCTAATAAGTCTGGTGGACTTATCAAATCTCGTGCATACTTCCTTCGGATTTCACCGTCGATCGACACGAGGCCTTAGCCGTCGATCGATGGTGGTTCCTTTTGCTCGCATCAAGAGTTGGAGTTAAAAGGGGTCAGAATAGTTAACATTTGAGTTCTAGAATATTTACATTTCCGTTCCTCCTATCCATTATAATTCATAAAGCTTAAAACCCTAGATTTAGCATATTTACATTTATATTTTACATGTAGAATATTTCCATATTTGCGTTAGTAGCATATTTTTCCATATTGCATCCTATTTCTTGACAATGAATATTTTCTTAATTTGGTTAATCATTAATATTATATATATTCACTTAGCTTAGTCTTTAGAAATAAGAAATATATTGTGTGCCTTTGCTCCTTGTGGATTCGATCCCTAAGTACTACTCCTGATCTCTTTTGGCAAAATTATTATAGAGTGTGTTAAGAATAAGGTTAATTTGACAGTTGATTGTTTAGGATATTCATTACCATGTTAGAACAAAATACACACCACATCAAAAGGCAATCCACCAAACCAAAGAAAATGAAGTTCTTTAAACCCTCAACCGAAGGAGACTAGTACTGATCTTCTTCTCAAACAGCTCTTGGAATCTAATGCAAGCCAATCAAAGCAATTAGGATAAAATTTCAAGGAGATCCATAAGAAGTTGATGACATGTACAACTGTCTAAAGTCCACGATCTCCAACCTTGCTTCTAACTTTTAGTCTTAGCCATACTCTTGTCTCATACACCCGCCATGTAACCACTTGTCTCTGTGGATATGATTCTGAAATGCTACATCGACATACCATTTGATTGTGGTAGTGTGTGTAGGGATAAGCTTGAAGAAAGCTTGAGCAAGAAGTAATCCTAATCCTAGTTGTGTTATGAAAAATAAAGAAGATAAACATAACGTGTTTGGGAAATTATCAAATAGGTGTTTACTTATAAGATTATAATTCTAAATTCTTATATAAACATGTCGAGTGTGACATTCATATTGTGTGAGAGATTTATGAGAACTTAAATTTTTGAGATATTTTTCTTAAGCAATAAGAGAGTTTATTCTTATATTCTTGTGAGTTCTTAAGCAAAGCATTAGAACAACATTTGGTATCAGAGCTAACGAAGTGAGACCTAGCTATGACATCAACGACGAAGCTAAAAGAGGGAGGATCATCATCAATCAAGTGTCCTGTTCTTACCTCCACCAACTATACAGTATGGGCCAAGTGGATGAAATTCTACTCAAGGTACATAAGGTATGGGAGGTTATATAAACTGATACGGATGATGATGAAAAGAGCAACATGGCCATGTCTCTCCTATTCCAGTCAATACCGGAGTCACTCATAATTCAGGTTGGAGAATTAGATACAACAAAGAAGATATGGGAGGGGATTAAAACAAGACATGTGGGAGCAGAGAGAGTCAAGGAAGCTAGGTTGCAGAATTTAATGACCGATTTCGATTTTCTTAAGATGAAAGACACTGAAACTATCGATGAATTTGTTGGGAAACTATCTGAGATATCATCAAAGTCGGCTGCGTTAGGAGAATACATGGAGGAATAAAAACTCGTTAAAAAAGTTTCTGAAGAGTCTTCCTCGCAAGAAGTATATACATATTATTGCTGCATTAGATAAAGTCCTGGATCTCAAGAACACAAGTTTTGAGGACATTATAGGACGGTTAAAAGCTTATGAAGAACGTGTGTCTGAGGAAGAAGAAACTCAAGAAGATCAGGGTAAGCTAATGTATGCAAAATCGGATTCACAGCCAACATGGAACTTCAAAAATCAATATAGAGGAAGAGGAAGTGGAGAACGCTTCAATAACAAAGGTCGAGGCCGCAGTAGGTTTAATGGCTATAACATTCGAAGAGACACATCAAGAGTAACATGTTTTTAATGCGACAAAATAGGGAATTTTGCTTTCGATTGTCCAGATCACCTACTTAAACTACAGGAAACACAAGAAAGCGAGAACAATCACACACAAAAAGATGATGAGTTGATGATGCATGAAGTAGTCTACTTAAACGAATGGAAAGTCATACCAAGTAACTATGAATTGAAGAATGGCGAAGAAGATATCTGGTACCTTGATAATTGGGCCAGTAATCATATGAGTGGAGAAGGGTGATACTTCTCAATTATTGATAACTCAGTCATAGTAAAATTACGTTTTGGAGATGAATCACATATCAATATTAGAGGAAAAGAATCAATTGAGTTCATGGACAGAAACAGAGAATCACGAAAGATTACAGATGTCTACTTCATTCCCGACCTTAAGGGTAACATTATTAGTCTTGGACAAGCAACTGAGTCAGGATGTGATATAACAATGAAAGGAGAATACCTCATAATGCACAACTGAGACAGGAAGCTTAAGCTTATTGCCAAGGCAATAAGATCAAAGAATATATTGTATAAAGTGCATATGCGGATAAGATATCATCTTTCTCTTCTGACCACAACGACAAGTGACTCAAGCAGGTGGCATGCAAGGTTGGGGCATATAAATCTTGAAACTATGAAGTCTATGATAGAACGAGAGCTTGTCACTGGAATTCCTCAAATAGAGATCGAAAAAGGTATGCGGTTCATGTCTAATGGGAAAACAAACAAGAAAAATCTTCCCCAGTCAACTTCATATCGAGCTACTAGAAATTATTCATGGTGATTTGTGTGGTCCCATAAGTCCAAATACAAGTGCTGTAAACAGGTATGTGTTTGTTCTCATTGATGACCATTCAAGATATATGTGTACATTTTTGATGAAGGAAAAAGGAGAAGTATTTAACAAGTTTAAAATATTCAAGAACTTGGTAGAACAAGAAACAGGAAAACACATACAAAGCTTCAGAACAGACCGGGGAGGAGAATTTGTTTCAGAAGAGTTTAATAGCTTCTGCGATGATTTAGGCATCAAGCAATATCTTACAGCTCCATATACAGCCCATCAAAACAGGGTGGTTGAGAGACATAATAGGACGATGATGGAGATGGCCAGAAGCATTATGAAACATATGTATGTTCCTAACTATCTATGGGGGGGGGGGAAGAAATAAGGCATTCTACCTACCTTTGAACAGAATAGAAACAAGGGCTCTTAAAGATAGAACACCGTATGAAGTGTTCCATAAATGGGAGCCTAATATCAGTCATCTTCAAAATTTTGGTTGCATTGGCTATGAAAAATAGAGTTAAAATTGTTGAAGAAATTGGATGATCCGTCTCGCATGTTGGTCCACCTTGGGACAGAACCAGGATCCAAGGCGTACCGTTTAGTTGATCCACAATCTAAGAGGATAGTGGTAATCATAGTTGTGGTCTTTGATGAGACAAAAGGTTGGAACTGGAACTTAACCAATTCAGAACAGAACAGTGTCGGCAACTTCAAGATCACATTCAGAACTTTTGAAAATCATGGGGTTTTAGAAACAGAGCAACATGGTGAAGAAGAAGTAGAACCAGGAAGAGTCAAAGATAATAACGATAATGAAACGAGACTAATCCGATTGAAGTGGAGACAGAAAGTCAAGATGACCAGAACACGTTAGAGACTGGGGAAACAGAGCTCAGAAGATCCCTAAGCCAGAGTTCAAGACCAAAATATCTAGATGACTACGTGCTGTTTGCTGAGGAAGAAGGGGAATGTTTACTAATGTGTCTGAACGATGAACCGTGGGACTTTGAAGAAGCAAAAGAACACAAAGAATGGATACATGCCTGTCAAGATGAGATACTCTCAATCGAAAGACTTGAAACGTCGAGTGTTGTCGATCTACCTCAAGGAGTGAAACCAATAGGATTGAAGTGGGTATTTTAACTCAAAAAAAATAATCTGATGGGAGCATCAATAAGTACCAAGCTCGACTAGTTGCTAAGGAATATGTCAACGATATGGAGTAGAATATGATGAAGTTTTTTCACCTGTAGCAAGGATAGAGACAATTCGTGTGCTTATCAATCTTGCAGCTGCAAATGGATGGGAAATACATCACCTAGAAGTTAAAATTGCATTCTTACACGGAGATCTGAGAGAGGTCGTATATGGCATGCAACCTGAAGGGTTTGTGGTGAAAGGATGGGAGGAGAAAGTATAGAAACTGCATAAGGTGTTGTACGGACTCAAGCAATCACCTTGAGCTTTGAATGAAAAGTTGAACAAAATATTAATAGAGTTCAAATTCACATGGTGCCTAAAGGAGCCTTCGGTATATCACAAGCTGATAAACGGAGATCTTCTTTGTATTGCAGTCTATGTAGATGATCTTTTTGTTACATGAACAAATATGAGAGCTATAAACGATTTCAAGAAAGAGATGGCAACTAAGTTTGAGATGAGTGATCTAGGAAAATTAACTTACTATCTTGGAATCGAGGTGAATCAACATGAAGAAGGTATAACCTTAAATCAAAGCCGGTATGCATTGAAGATACTAGAAGAACCTGGCATGAAAGACTATAATGCTGTGCAAATACCAATGGACTCAGGACTTAAGTTATCAAAGTCCGAACGAGAAAGGGAGATTGGTGCAACGAGTTATAGAAAGATTATTGGTTGTTTTTGCTACCTTTTACACACAAGAGCAGACTTGTCATACATCATTGGAGTGTTAAGTAGGTATATGCAGAGTCCTAGAGAGTTGCATGGTATAGCAATGAAGCAATGTCTGACATACTTGCAAGGCAGTACTTCTTATGGGTTAACGTTCTAACGATCAGCATCAAATGCAAGGGAGCTAGTTGGCTACAGAGACAGCAGCCACAACATAGATCCTGATGATGGTAGGAGTACAACAGGTGACATCTTTTATCTTGGTGAGAGTCATATTACCTGGTTTTCTCAGAAACAGGATACGGTGGAATTATCTTCTTGTGAAGCTTTCATGTCTGGGACAAAGGCAGCAAGGCAGGTAATTTGGCTCCAAGATTTGCTCAAAGAGATTGTTGGGACGCCGTGTAAAAGATTAGTCATACACAGAGATAATCAATCGGCAATAGCTCTTACAAAGAATCAAGTGTTTCATGCTCGATGTAAACACATACACTCAAGATATCATTTCATTTGAGAATGTGTCGAGAAAGAGTTGATTGAAGTTGAACATGTTTCTGGAACTGAAAAAAGGCGGATATCTTGACAAAGGCTGTTGGAAGGGTTAAGTACATAGAGATGAGGGATCTGAACAGTTTGTATGATGTGGTAAAAATGAACTTCAGTATTAAGGGGGAGAATGTTAGGATAAGCTTGAAGAAAGCTTGAGCGAGAAGTAATCCTAATCCTAGTTGTGTTATGAGAAATAAAGAAGATAAACATAACTTGTTTGGGAAATTATCAAATAGGTGTTTACTTATAGGATTGGGATTATACTTATATAACCTATTTATTACCAGTTTTAGGTCATGTTATAGGATCTATTTAGAGTCTATAATGTGTGTCTAAACTATGTTTTAGAGTATTTACAGGTCCATGTACTTATTGGAAGCAATTGGAGCTTTTGGGCTATTTTGGAGCATTTAGGATGCTCAGCCAGAAACTCATTGCCGGATCCAGTTTATGCATGAAGCATCGATCGACGTCACACCTTGTGCGCCGATTGACAGACAAGTCGACTGCAAGATTAATGAAGACTTGAGAAATTACAAGTCTTACCCAAAACTCTTATCATTTGCAAGCCAAGTCCCTGGCAGAAATTTAGACTATTTATTAGGGTTTTCTATCTTAGTTTTAATATAAGCAAGCAGCCAAAGAAGAAAGAGGCTGAAACAGAGTTGGAACATCTTGTTTATTGGAGAGAGAGATCTGAACATCATTATAGAGAAGATCTTGAACTCTCTTTCTTGTTACTCAGTTTATTATATGCAATTTATTCAGACTTTAATCATGTTCTTTATTGCTATGCCTGAGTAGTTCATTGTTAGATTTAGGATTTTTCAATGGTAGTCATATCTCGTGGATTTTATAGAATTGTTAGGGTTATCTTCTTGGTTCTTTGTTTAAGTTGTTCTTAATGCTAGGTTGAATCTGATCACCTCAATCTTGGAAACTAGGGTTTCATAGCGCAAGCGAGAGCGTGGTTGTAACCCTGAACCTATCTTTAACAATCTAAAAGACTAGTAACAAACGAGAGTTGAATTGGAAGTTTAGAGGACCATTCAAACCGCAAAACCAGTACTGTTAGAATGAGCATCGATCGACGCCACCTTGTAGGCATCGATCGACGCCACCTTGTAGGCATCGATCGACACTCAATCGACATTCGCAAGAGCGATCTAATAAACACTTAGTTTTGAATCCAAGAACGACGCTTAATTAAAATCCTAGGAATCTATTAATTTGCATGATCTAATACTACCTAAGAATTTTTCCTAAGTCTAATCCCTTAATCAAATATTCGCAAACCAAATCTATCTTGAAATCATTATCATTATTATTATTACCATTTGTCTAGCTTTAATTCGAAAACAATAAGTCTATTGTGCAATCCTAGAGCCTATATGGATTTGATCCCTAAGTACTACGCTGAACCTCTTATTTGAGAGAGTAAAATGGGAAATACTGTTAATTTGAGAAGTGATATAAAACACCCACCACATCAAATTTGGCGCCGTTGTCGGGGACTCTTTCTTATTGCCATTAGATTTCGTTTACAATATCATCTAGATTTTTTTTACTTTACTGTATGCTAAATTATTCTTTTCCTGATCATGTGACACAGGTACTTAAAGGAGAGAATATGGATTCAGGACAACATGTATCGATCAACGGAGCTCATCCGGAATTGATCGACGCAAGTCCACTACTGTCGGGCGACACCCACCCGTTTCCATCGATCGATACCAATCAACCGGAAGCAGGTAAGTACGCCTTTACTGATGCTGATAATAAGAAAGTAGTCTTGATAGAACCAATAAGCAATAAAAGCAACGAAGCAATCCAACTCATTAACTATCAGGGGACTGCAATCCTTGATCAAATCACTAAATCTCCAAATAATGAGATAAAGCATGAATTGCCAATTGCCAATGCTCGAATATCAATGCTCGAATACCTAACCCCCAGCAGGACCTATTCCAATAGGTCCGCAATTCGATTACCAGACAACCATACATGAAGCTCTGAGCTTGATATTGACTTCCTAGTTATTGCCCGCAAAAATCAGTTCAGTGGTCTTCCTACTAAACACCCGAACGATCACATCGAGATGTTGGAAGACATGGTGAACGACGATTTCAATCGCTGCAAACTCTTCCCCTTTTCCCTTGAAGGTGACGCCAGGAGGTGGTTGAACCAGCTTTCATCAATCACTTCTTTGACGAGGAAAGATACTGGGAAGCGAGGAGAGAAATATCCACATTCATTCAAGGTAGCTGTGAATCCTTTAAAAATGCTTGGACTAGATTCAAAAGTTACTAGCTTTCCTGCCCTCACCACGGATTCTTAGAACCCCAACTCATCAACATTTTCTATTGAGGACTAAACCTAGACTACCAAACCATCCTTGATATGGCCAGCGAGGAGAACTTCGGCACTAGAAGTCCCACAAGCGCTAAGTGGCTGATAGAGAACATGGATTTAGGTAGAGCTTATGAAATGAGAGATGCCGAGAAGAATGAACCGCCAATGCTCACGGAGAAGGAGCACTCTATCCGAGTTAGAAAGACGCTGGCATCAGTTGCTACCCTCTTGGACGATGCTGTTTTTTGCAACTACGAAAAGCAAGTTGAATTCTCAAATGTGATGAGTCTGAACAGCCAATGATTTAGGGAGAGAACTGTAAACTTCGCAAGCAACTATGACACCACCGTGGACAGATACGAAAGAAGCCCAAAGTCAAAAATGAATCAAATCTTTACGGGAAACCGTAGGATAGCCGCCGACCTCAACAAGAAGTTAGATCTTATATATATGGAGATGACGGAAAAATTTGAAACTCTAAGTGAACACATTAAGAGGATCGATAGCCAAGTAGTGAATAACGCTATGTCCATCAGGAGAGAGGACGGATTTTTACCTGGTAAAACAGACGCGGGTGAACTAGGGCGAACCACTCCGTGGATATCTTTACTTTGGAACAAAACAATTAGACCCCAAGAGACATTGCAATGTCGTAGTCTTAAAAGTGGTAAACAACTCGAAACTGGCGTTAGATAAAGCATAACTATCGATTAATTCGCAAGAATTACGACGGAGGAAAAAGAAAAATCGCATCCCGTTCCGCTTGACACTGACGAGCAAATTCCCGAGATTTCATCCAAAATTTGAAGAACTGGACCAAACTGACGACCTTGAGGACTTGTTTGACAAACAAAAGGAAAAGGACACATACGTAAGAGACGTCAATCGACACTCGTTACCACGAATTGATCGACAGTCTGATCCTACCATCGATCGACTCTCCGAAGCAAGGCGCAATCGACATTCAGACCTAGAACCGATCGAACCGGTTAGAAAAAGGGTTTACCAAGCAACCGCCCCTTTTCCCCCAAAGAACGCTAAGCAGAAAAAGAAACAGCAAGAAAAAAGCAATATGACAAAAAAAGCGTTCGACAAAGTAAGCATTATGATGTCATTAAGCGATGTCATTCACACCTCGCCTGCCATTAAGCAGTACGTGAAAGATGCAGCAATGCGAGGATTCCATGAATCAGAACATTGCGTATTGATGGTATCAGAAGAAGTAAGCGGAATCATTCAAGGGAAAACTGCGGTTAAACTCCCTGATCCCAGTAGCTTTGTTCTGGACTGCACAATCAGCAATGAAAGATTCCAAAGATCTCTCTGTGATTTAGGCTCTAGTGTAAACCTGATGCCTTATTCAGTTACAGTCACCCTCGGTCTAACACAATTTCGACCTACCAGTGTCACTCTCGTTCTAGCCGATAGATCCACTAGAATTCTGGAAGGTGTCCTTGAGGACGTGCCCGTACGCATTCATAACTGCGACATACCTGCAGACTTCATAGTGCTTAAATACGAGCGAGAACCCATAAATCCGATTATCTTGGGGAGACCTTTCCTGGCCACAGCCGGAGCGATCATCGATGTCAGAGGAGGGTGCACATGCCTCAACATCGGGAAGATACCGATGGTCTTTGACATGGAAAAAATAATTAAACAGCCTTTGATCGAGGATCAACCCTACCATATCGATTATATCTCCAACCTAGCAGAAGAATCATTCATGGTCGCATGCTCAAGTGATCCTCTCGAGCGAGCAATCACATCTCCTGAAGATGATATTTTTGCGATAGATGATCAGAATGAATAATATAAGAGATTAATGGATGCAACTGAAGAAATATTCAACGTCGACACCGAAGAACTTGATCTATCTACCACCATCGATCGACATCCTGATAATGTCGTCGATCGACAGCAAGGTGTAACCGACGACTGGAGCAAAGAGTAAGCACCTAAAATTGAGCTTAAACCACTTCCCGCTGGTCTTAAATACACTTTTCTTTACGAAAACTCCTATCATGTCATCATCAATGCCAACCTGAGCAGCAGAGAGCAGGCGTTATTGCTGAATAAACTGCGAAAACACCGCAAGGCTCTCGGATATTCATTAGATGACATCCCGGGAATTTCTACTGATTTATGTATGCATAGGATACACCTCAATGATGAATCCAAATCATCCGTTGAGCATCAGAGGAGATTAAACCCCAACCTGAAGGAAGTAGTCAAAAAGGAAATCATGAAGCTTCTGGAAGAAGGCGTTATTTACCCGATCTCAGACAGCAGCTGGGTTAGTCCTCTTCATGTTGTTCCGAAGAAAGGTGGAATTACGGTAGTAAAGAACGACAAAGATGAATTAATCCCCATGAGAACTGTCACCGGACATAAGATGTGTATCGATTACAGGAAATTGAATGCTGCCACACGAAAAGATCATTTCCCCTTACCCTTTATTGATCAAATGTTAGAAAGGCTTGCAAGCCACGGGTACTGATGTTTCCTCGACGGGTACTCAGGATTCTTCCAGATTACCATACATCCGGATGATCAAGAAAAAACTACCTCCACCTGTCCTTATGGAACGTTTGTGTATCATAGAATGTCATTCGGACTCTGTAACGCCCCTGCAACCTTCCAAAGATGCATGATGTCGATATTCACGGATATGATCGAAGACTTCATGGAGGATTTCATGGACGACTTCTCAGTATACGGTCTAAACTTCAAAACATGTCTCGATAACCTGTGTAAGGTGTTAGCTAGATGCGAAGAGAAAAATCTTGTTTTGAACTGGGAAAAATGACACTTTATGGTTAACATCGGAATTGTCTTGGGACACAAAGTCTCAGCAGCCGGAATCGAGGTGGACAAGGCAAAAATTGAAGTAATGACTGGGCTACCGCCACCCTCTAATGTCAAAGACGTTAGAAGATTTTTAGGACATGCTGGATTCTATAGGAGATTCATGAAAGATTTTAGTAAAATTGCTCGACCCCTCACTGCACTCCTGTGCAAAGAAGTAAAATTTGACTTCACACCTGAATATCTCGAGACCTTTAAAGAAATCAAATTGGCACTCGTATCTGCTCCTGTTGTCCAAGCACCAGACTGGAATCTACCGTTCGAAATTATGTGCGACGCAAGCGATTTCGCTGTAGGCGTAGTGCTCGGACAAAAGAAGGACAAAAAGTTGCATGCTATATACTACGCTAGTAGAACTCTGGACGATGCACAACGCATTTACGCAACAACGGAAAAAGAGTTACTAGCTGTGGTATTCGCTTTCGAAAAATTTTGATCCTATATAGTCGGTTCGAAAATAATTGTTCACACCGACCACGCGGCATTGAAATACTTAATGAACAAAAAGGATGCCAAGACACGACTTTTACGACGGATTCTGCTTCTCCAAGAATTTGATATAGAAGTAAAAGAAAAGAAAGGAGTGAAAAATGGAGTCGCAGATCACTTATCACGAATAAGAGTAGACGATGATGTTCATATAGATGACTTCTTACCCACCGAAAATTTCTACTTAGCAGAATCAACCTTCATCGGCAAGGTCAGTTCGGCACATGAAGAAGAATCGACCGATGACACACTAAGCTCGTCAAACGACTGTAGCCACATAGCATCAATCGATATCGCATACGAAACGGACGATCACATAACCATTCCAATAAATATCAACTTTAGTTGTAATCATTCGTTCTCAATTAATGGCTCTCCCGGAGGTAGAAGTTTAAGTCGGGGTGTGTGTGCACTGAACACCACTGATAGACCTTGGTATGCGGATATAGTAAACTATCTTGCGGCCAAAGTAGAACCCGAACTCTTCACAGGATATCATAAAAAGAAAATTTTGAGAGAACTACAGAGATATCACTGGGATGAACCATATCTTTATAAACACTGCTCTGACGGAATATACAGACGATGCGTTGCTGAAAGCGAAACACATGAAATCTTGTATAATTGACATGGATCCGATTACGCTGGACATTTCGCTAGTTTCAAAAATTCTACAATCAGGCTTTTGGTGGCCGACTATGTTTCGAGATGCTCAAGCCTATGTAGCAAAATACGATCCCTTCCAAAGAAGAGGAAAAATAACTAAGAGAAATGAAATGGAACAAAATTTCATACTCGAAGTTGAAGTGTTTGATTGCTGGGACGTTGATTTCATGGGCCCTTTCCTTTCTTCGCACGGAAATAAATACATATTAGTTGTCGTAGACTACGTATCCAAATGGGTTGAAGCGATAGCAACCCCGAAAAATGACGCTTATGTAGTAGTTAAACTCTTTAAAAGCATAATCTTTCCTAGATTTGGAGTCCCTCGAGTAGTCATAAGCGACGGAGGTACCCACTTTATAAATAGATTGTTCGAGAAACTACTCAAGAAACATGGAGTTCACCATCGAGTAGCCACACCCTACCATCCTCAGACCAGCGGACAAGTAGAAGTATCCAACCGTCAAATCAAAGAAATCTTAGAAAAGACAGTAGGATCATCCCGAAAAGATTGGTCTCTAAAACTGGATGATGCACTCTGGACATACCAAACAGCGTATAAATCACCATTAGGTACTACCCCATTCCATCTACTTTAAGGAAAAGCATGCCATCTCCCAGTAGAATTAACACACAAAGCTGAATGGGCCATCAAAAACACAAATTTTGATGCTAAACCCGCAGCAAAAAAAAAGATTAATCCAGCTAAATGAGCTAGACGAAATTAGGCACCACTTCTATGAAAACTCGAAGTTATACAAGGAAAGAACAAAAGCCTATCATAAAAAGAAAATTATTTCTAGGCATATCAAACCGAACGACCAAGTACTCCTGTATACCTCGCAGTTGACTCTGTTTCCCAGAAAACTACATTCTCAATGGTCGGACCCTTCACCATTAAAAAAGTTACACCTTACGGGGAAATTTTCCTAGTTAATCCTGGAGAAGAGGATTTCACGGTGAATGGGCAAAGAGTGAAACAGTATTGGCCAAAAGCTGAAATTCCGCATACTCAGACCATGCGTCTCGAGATGCAGACCCCGAATGATAAACTCATATCTCGTGAAGCTAATGACTCTAAACCCGTGCTGAGTGGGAGGCAACCCACTAATTTAAAATAAATATATAATAAATAATTAATAATAAATTTAATTAATTTAATTTACAAGACTTTAAAAATAAAAACTCAAAAATCAGAATTATAGACGAGATCATCGATCGATCCCCTATAGGAACGTCGATCGATGGCGACCGTCGATAGGTTAACTCAACACGACCCCGATTCATAAAAACACTTTTCTCTAAACCGCCAAAAAACTCATACGAGTAAACACTCGATTTCTCTCTAAATCTTCGGCCGTTGTTACTCGTTCTTGAGCCTAAATCACTCGATTTTCAATCCCCATACTTGTTTAACTAACTAAACCACTCAATCATCAAGGTATGTTCTCTAAATCTCTTAGTTTAGGACTTTTTTAGGGTTTGAAGAAAAATCGGATCTTTTGGTGTTTAGCTTGGATTTTTGGATGATCTAAGGCAATGGAGTACTAGATTAGGAACTATCTACGTTATTTACATATTATTTGCATGATTTGAGTTTGTTATTTGGATTTCGTAACCCTTGGTTCACGACGAACCATCGATTGATGCCCATGAGGCATCGTCGATCGATAGTGGTACAATTTTGTCGATCGATGCCCATGAGGTGCCATCGATCGATGGTCACGTATTCAACATCGATTATGATTCTTGATTTTCTTTCTTATTTGCAGATGGACGAACGACGAACCAAGGCACGATATGATCCCGGTGGTTCCAGTACTTAGCCACGAGGTCCTCCATGCCAAGACCCTTGGCCTAAAGAAGAAGAGGCTTTACTTGTCACATTCGAGGACTATCCCAACCCTCGAAAGGCCGTAGCATCGAGGGAATGCACACACCATCCTGTGACAGAGGCTTGGGACGACTTCGACAGCCTCTACTACAACGCTTGGCAAAGCGTTTCTATCGAAGCCACACGGTTCGTCGACAGACGCACCTTGAAGAAGCTAGGGCTACTGACCACTTCAGACAGATGGTACGGGAGTTAGGACTTGGCACGATGGCCACTAGGAAATACCCTCTCTACCCCGACTTGGTCCGTCAGTGCATCACTACAGCTCAGGTTCTCTACGAGGCCACACTGACTTTTCTTATCAGAGGCATCCGGTACCGGATCAACACTCCACAGCTCTGCGACATCTACAGTTTTGAGTCCGACACATCCGCCTGCACAGTCGCTCCTTTCCCAGGTCTGCATCCTTTCTGGGGACTCATTGCTATGGGCCGTTTTGACTCGGGCTCGACTACTCAGATGGATATCCGTCACCCCACCCTTTGCTACTTCATGAGGGCCCTTGCCAACACTTTGTTGTGCAAGATGGAACCCAACAAGGTAAGGGTTCAGGAGCTCACACTGCTGTACAACTCAGTCAGAGACTTAGTGGAGCTCGACGATGAGATCTTTCTCCCACCAGTGGGCGATCAGCGGGTGAACTTGGGAGCTATTTTTGCTGAGCATCTGGCGACCCTGAAGGACAAACCCTTCAAGGGTACTGGCTCGATGAAGGAGACGATTGGGAGCCTCCTGACACCTATATTCAGCTTCCTTTGTATCGGTTTTGAGGGAGCCTCTATCGTGAGTGAGTTGAGATTCATGGATAACAGCCACTTGACGAGGACCCAGTGACTGAAGGAGGGGAAGTATTGGTCTTTTGTAGATGACGAGGGGCTTAGGATGATAGCGCTTCCAGCGCCAGAGGTAACAGATTTTGCTGATGATCCAGAGCGCCTACCCTTCAGACCAGCTGAGCAGCACCTCCACACAGCACCGCTCAGAGTACGCCGCAGAGGAGGCCTCAGAAACTAGGGTTGAATCTGATCACCTCAATATTAGACACTAGGGTTTCATAGCGCAAGCGAGAGCATGGTTATAACCCTAAACCTATCTTAAAAAATCTAAATAACTAGTGACAAACGAGAGTTGAATTGGAAGTTTAGAGGACCATTCAAACCGTGAAACCAGTACTGTTAGAATGAGCATCGATCGACGCCGCCTTGTAGGCATCAATCAACACTCAATCGAGATTCGCGAGAGCGATCTCATAAACATTTAGGTTTGAGTCCAAGAATAACGCTTAATTAAAACTCTAGAAATCTATTAATTTACATTATCTAATACTACCTGAGAATTTTCCCTAAGTCTAATCCCTTAATCTAATCTTCACAAACCAAATCTATCTTTAAATCATCATTATTATTATTATTATTACCATTTGTCTAGCTTTAATTCGAAAACAATAAGTCTATTGTGCAATCCTAGAGTCTATGTGGATTCGATCCCTAAGTATTACACACTGAACCTCTTATTTGAGAGAGTAAAGTGGGAAATAGGGTTAATTTGAGAACTGATATAAAACACCCACCACATCATATACATTCTTATATAAACATGTCGAGTGTGACATTGAGATTGTGTGAGAGATTTATGAGACTGTGAGAGTTTAAGTTTTTGAGATATTTTTCTTAAGCAATAAGAGTGTTTATTCTTATAATATTTTGAGTTCTCAAGCAAAGCATTAGAACAATAGTGTTCACATCATGTTAATTGGGGTGTGGTAAAACGCGTAATATCAATGATATATGGGATGTGTTTTCAAGCCAGAATTAAGTGAGTAACGTAAGGCAAGAACTGAGGAAGCCGCAAGGGAGAATGTTCACTCAGGTTGCACAGTACGAGCCTCTCATGTGAATTTTGGTGATGAAATACAAACCTTACTTTTCATCAAAACACAACCCCAAGTGTAGCATAATCTAGGGAAAATCCTCCCAAAAAATTTCTGGTAAGCAGAAGTTCTGTCTATTATGGCTGCAGGAGATCACATGTGAATATTAGTGTTGTACTAAGAGCATCTCCAATGTAAAACTTCATTTTTTCCTCCAAAATGAAGGAAAAGTGATTATGGAGTAAAAATGCTCCAATCCTACTTCATTTCTCACTCCATAATGGAGTAATGAACAAACAAAAAATAGATTACTCCATTTATGGAGTAAACTCCATTATGGAGTGAGAAATGGAGTAGGGTTGGAGCAATGTTTACTCCATATTCACTTTT
>MU105783.1:78721-247653 GCA_012274485.2 Sinapis alba | reverse complement strand
CTCTCTCTCTCTCTCTCTCTCTCTCTCTCTCTCTCTCTCTCTCTCTCTCTCTCTCTCTCTCTCTCTCTCTCTCTCTCTCTCTCTCTCTCTCCGTGCTTCTCTCCCTCTTCTCTCTCTTTTCTCCGTGTCTCTCTCTCTCCTTGTCAGTTCCGAGTGGTGGTGGTGTGGCCGCGAGTTGTTGGTGTTGTGGATCACGTCTCTCTGGTCTCTTATTCTGCAGATCCAGATCCAGATCTAAACCTAAGGTGAGGTGACTCGAACCCAAATATGTCTCATGATCTCTATATTCCTTTAAGTTGGAATTATGATCTGGTTAGACCCTGTTTGAAAGTTAGGTTGGTATATCATAATGGGAGCTAGGATGTTAGATGAATGAACCATGATGCATAAGAACCTTCACCATGTTTAAAACGACTTAATGGACTGCCTTGTGTTGATGTAGATGAATGATATTGTTTGATTGCTTGTGTGATTGGTCGATCTTATTCTATGTGATGATTGTGATGAGAAGTTAAGTTGCTAGAAAGAATTGCACGCCTACGTTATTAGACAAAGTGATGAAAGGTATAATTGGTATCCTGTGAATGGTTGTCATGTATGTGTGATGGTTGCAATGTGTATTGCGGGACACCGATAACGGGTGGCGTCTAATTAATGGTTCTAGAATGTGTTAAGAAGTTTAGTATGAATAAGAGCTAATGAAAATGAAGATGTTAACGAGAATAAGAATGAGAATAAGAATGGGAATGTGAATGAGAATGAAAATTCTAATGAGAATGGGAATGGAAATGTGAAAGAGAATGTGTATACCGAGCCAATGAATATGTTTGTTGTGCTGATTGAGAACACCGATAACGGGTGGCGTCTAGAGTTAGGGACCTGCAGGACAGTAATAGATTACTGGTTTTAATAAAATAATCGATTACTAGTTTCGATCAAATAATCGAATGGGTTGATGTTCGAAAATGGGTTGTTAGTTGCCCCAATTATCGCTGGTTTACTTAGGTAATTTTATTAAATAGTGTTAGACAAAACTGTTTTGAATTAAATTAAATAAGTAAAAGCTTAATTTTAGATAGAAGATACAATAGAACCTCTATAAATTAATGATGGTAGAAATTTAGAATTTTATTAATTTATAGAGATATTAATTTATAAAAGTTTCCTTATTTAGATTTTTTTTAATATTTTTATTCAAAGATAAGAAAAACATTTGATTTTAGTGTATAAACATTAATTGTTATTTTTAAAATTTGAAATTTATATTAGTTTTATTATATTATTTGGTGTATATAATATATATTGCATAGAAATTAAAAGTGGTTTTAGTTTAATATTACTAAATCTCATTAAAAATATATTAAGTGTTAAGAAAATATAAAGATAATTCCATTTGAATATAAGACAAACAACATAATAATAAGTTCTTACTTATATAAAATATGTATAAATATAAATTATTAATTTATAATTTTACTGGAACCATATATTTACTAAAATTTTCAAAAAAATTATTATATTATTATTTTATTTGTGTCAAATTTTGAACCAGTTCAAATTGAAACCAACGAAATTTATTAACTTATAGAAATTATTAATTTATCGAGTATTAATTTATAGAGGTTCTACTATATATTATACTAGGGTTAGCCCGCCCTACGGACAGGAAGTGATAATAAAACAAATATAAATATATATTAATTTTTGAAGCATTTGAAAATTTAGTGTAGATTGAAAACAAAATAAAAAATATATATTTTATTGGAAACACATCTTCATTTTGTATGTGGCTGACCATTTTACTTTACACAAAATTTAGAATACGACTAAATTGCATTTATGCAAGTTGTGAAAAGTTGTAAATGTATCTTACACGATATTGGTTTACTAAATGAATCTTAGCCCAAAGAAAAAAAAGTAGCCCAAATGAATAAAGGTCTCAATACGATCAGTATATATGGGCCTATAATATAAATCCATTATCCAAATTTCCACGTTAAAAGTACACGGGTCCCATACTTCGTTAGTACTTGACTGTTGGAAACGTGGTACTATTGGCTTTGAACTTAAATCAAATAATGACCTCTTTCAAAGGTGATGATCTCACTTTATCCAGTTTGTAAAATATCTAAGCTAACTCCCCCCCCTTAAATCTATGAAGAAATGATAGCTCAGCTTTTGGATGCAATATAATTAGTAGAGGTAGAATTCGTTTCTCAATCCATCCACTCTTTTGCGTAATTTTGTGTTGCGGAACGTATAACTTTGGCTAGTAACAAAGTACCAATTGTTCTTGATCAAAATCAACCACCATAACCAAAGAACCTTCACAAAACATAAATGTGTGCAAACCGTCCCCATACCCAACCCGACCCGGGTCGTTTTCAGTAGGTAGCAAATCGGTCCACAGTCCGTTCCTCTTCTCTGCGCCACTATCCCCCAAGCACTTGTTGAACCTTCTCCTTACGCGCCACCGTTGTTGAGTCCATCAGGATCATCTACTTCACCTTCCGTTAGCTTCTCCACGAAGATCACTCCCTTCGGCGTCCTTTCCTCTCCTCTAACCCACCTTCCTACCATCGTCTTCCAATCCTCCGCCTCCGGATTCTTCGCCGTCGTACTCAAACCTCCGTTCGCTTCCGCGTATAAGTGCACCAACAACGGCGACTCTCTCAGATGCTTCACGATCTCAACAACCCAATCTCTCAACCACTACTCAATCTTTTCTCGCGACACAACCGATCCGCCACGTTTCCTTTCACCGGTGTTCGTCTGTTCGAGCTTCACCGGCGCCATATCCGCCAACATCATCTCCCAGAGTTCTGCCTTTGGATTCTTCCCCACGATGTCATCACTTTCTTTAGCTTCTCCTTCGTGATGAAGCCTGTTTCACACGAACAACATATTATAAATATCAACTAATCCATCTTCTGATCAGTTCAAAGACCAGTCCGTATAAATAAAAGGTTATGTGTTGAGTAAGACAAAAGTAAACAACGACAGACCAACTGATTCTTTGTCGATGAGACAGAAGGCTTCGTTAAAATTCTGGGTCTGCTCATCCGTGAAAGCAACCGCCATCGGTAAAACCTTTTCGCCATTTCACAGAAAATCAATTAACTTTGGTGTTTTCACGGAATGAGAGGATGATATTACAGTGAAGAAAGCTAACCTTTATATAGTTGTGGATACACCGCCTTGTAGAGGTATAGCTCTCATTCAACGCGAGATCGTGCTTCACGTTGGTCAATGGAGTTATATAAGAAGGATAAAGGCATTGAATCTATAACTCTAGGCATTTTGGATTACTAAAAGAGAAGACAAATCGACACGACTGCAAGCCAACAAAATGATTCTTTATATAGATTTGAGTCAGACGATCTCTAGAAACACCATTGAAGGTGACGGAGAACTCAGACGATCATTGCTTGGTGGCGGAGTTGGAAGAAGAGAAAGAAGCCCTAATTTCGTCTATGAATGAATAGTAAAGGGGATATGCTATTGGGCTATTTAATTACTGAAGCCCACAAAATGTTTAGCATGCTAAAAATCAAAACGCAGCGGATAATTAAAGGGACACGTGTCGGCTGTATAGAAATGACTTACTGATGTGTTAGATGACGTGACAAAAGCAGGAGGGAGTAAAACACTCCTTTATATAATAAGATAGCATTTTCTGTTTTGAGAGATATTTCAGCTCTTTGCCCAGAACCTAACCGAGTTGAGTATTGAAATAAAAAACATGGAATATGCAAAACGTCATCACCAATCCATTATCAACTAAACATAAGCTCTCTAAGTCTCTTCTCTGTTGTATTTTTGTTTTTGATAATTCTGTTAATTTCCTGTACTTGTTTAGATATTAATGTTAATATATTGACTGAAATTTACTGTACTGAGAATAACATTTGTTTTTTTCGAGCTCTTGAGCTTACAGAAACAGAGTAAAAATATGTAATATACGTAGAGAGATGCACAACTGTTTGTGTATGTGGTCGTCGCTGAATTTCCGGTGGTGACATGTTGAGATGGTTGCTGCAGTTTCTGAAGGTGAGATGACTCGAAGTAACGAAACCAGATCGAGAGAATATCAGAGGATGAATGAAAATTTTGATAGAGATTAATGAGTTTCGCACGCATTGTCACTCAATTTGGTAAACAAATTTTATCCATTTAGTAAAACTTTAATAATGAGAATATTATCAGACTATCATATTACCGAGCGTCAATGATCGACATGGTGATTTGGTTCACTGTGAAAAATTCATCATCCCGCCGTTTACTCCTACTATAATAACTCTCAAGAGAACTTCCGCTGACGCAATAACCTGGCTGTTTAGGTTGAGGAATTAATGCAGCTTCACTTCCGAGCATCAAAACTACTGACGCCATCATTGGTCTATCATCTACACGTTCTTGAACACACAAGAGGCCAATTTGTAAGCATCTTAATATTTCATGTGGCCTGAACGTTGGTGATGAAGAATCTCTGATGACAGTGTCTATTATCTCTAGACCTTGACCTTCTTTCCAATTCCTCCACACCTGTGCATAACAGTCAGATCTTTTCTTAGTGACATCGTCAAATTTTAAGTCTGAAACACGATCGAATTAAGAGGTTTCAAGCTTACACATCCGAGAAGATTAAGGTTACTATCCGAGTCGTAGAAGCCTTTATTCCTCTTGCCACTTATAATTTCAAGAAGCAAGACCCCAAAACTGAACACATCTGACTTCATCGAGAATGTCCCGTTCATCGCATATTCTGGAGACATGTAGCCACTGCATAACAAATATTACATAGAAAAGCTATCCGATTTAATTTTGTACTCATGTAGCTTTTTGTTTCAAAATACGATGATGGTTTAATTGCTTACTAAGTTCCGACCACCTTCCTCGTGTCAGCTTCTGTCTCCCCCTTTCCAAAGATCCTAGCCATTCCGAAGTCTGAAATTTTTGGAGTCATATCTTTATCAAGCAAGACATTGCTTGCTTTCAAATCCCTATGGATGATTCTAAACCGTGAATCTTGGTGAAGATACAGAAGCCCTCGAGCAATACCATTGATAATATCAAATCTCATTTGCCAATTTAACCTACAGCTTCTGTTTTCATCTGCATTTGTTCCAACAAAATCACATTAACATATTTCCAAAGAAATTCAACTGTAAAAATAAACCTGTCAGATGTGCTAAGGCACTAACCAAAGAGATGAGAATCGAGGCTTAGATTTTCCAAGTATTCGTAGATTAAGATCTTCTCGCCCTCATAAACACAACAGCCAAGAAGTCGGACAAGATTATTGTGCTGAAGCTTTGCAATTAGCCTAACTTCGTTCATGAATTCATTGGTCCCTTGAGCTGACATTTCTGATAGTCTTTTCACCGCAATTTCTTGCCCGTTAACTAACCTTCCCTGGTAACCCATAATTGATCACTTATACAAAACCGTCAGGGAAGTGTCTATTCAATAAAAAAAACAATGTTTTAGGCATTCGATTTAAGATAAAACTTAGGAGCATATTTAAGAATACTTTTTATTTTATATGGTGTTAGTTTTCTTATACAATTATCCACAAAAAAACAAGTTAAACTATATTTCTTTTAACAAAATTAACTTTTTCTTTGTATCACACTTGTTTATATTTAAACTTCAATTTCTTTCTTATTGACTTTTTATTTGGTCATCAAGTTTTGTCCCATTTATATTTATTTATTTTTAGTTAATTCTACATATTTATATAAAGTACCGACATTTTGTAAGTCAAAGTTTTCTATAAATTTACATAACTGTAGTACTTTTGTAAACAGTTTACTATAAATCGGTTTCCTCTTGACAAAATTGTCTTTACTCATTGTAAATGTTTAGTTATTAAACTTTTTGGACTAATATTTTCTTATCGTATTAAAAACTCTTAGCGCGTTACAAAAACCAAACGCAGTGTAGATTGTATTCTTATTCATAGTGATTCATTATTTATACCTTGTAAACGACACCAAAACCACCTTCTCCGACCTTGTTAAAATCAGAGAAATGTTCGGTGGCTGTGACAACAGCTTCAAACTCCATCAACGGAAGTTCCAAATCTGCTACTTCGTCGTCTCCAGAAAAATTTCTCTTCTTTCTTGGTAACACCATCTCGTTCATTAGAACTTGGTTTCCCACTTGATAGACTATTTTCATTCGAACACATAAAGAATCGGTACATAGAAGAAAAGTTTTACATAAACATAAAATAAAATGATTACTCATTTACCAATAGGTGTTGCATCTGCTTTTGCTTGCTTCTGTCTCCTCTTCCAAAAGCAGAACACGATAACACTCAGAATAAGCATAACGCTGACTCCAATACCCCAACCTATGATTTTTCCAGTTCGGCCTCTCTTCTCACCCGGGGAAAAACCTGCAAAGAGTCGTGTCAAAAATTTGACAAGCTATATATTAAGCTGACCAACTCAAACTTTTTGGCATGAATGGCTATTGACCTCTACCGGTTAAGAAATTAGTATGAGGTCGAGGACATAAGGAATGAAAACAAAAAAAAACTAATGTATTATGTCTTATGTAGGTACTGACGCCTGACGCTGACATGACAGGAATGATGAGTTATACAGTTTTTGCCAAATTTTTGCTCCAGTTTACGTATCACATCCCTTTAATTGTGTTTGCCGAATTATCTCATCTATTTTATCTTCCTGCTTCTACAGAATTCGTAATCATAAAAATACTAATATTAGCCGGCCTGTTGCATGTATAATTCGTGTTTAAATAATTTTATTTAGTTATCAAACAAACAAATATATTTAAATTTATTTATTTACGATTTTAAATTTATAGAGTAAAACAAAAAAAAAATAACTTGGATTGAAAATTTTATTCAGCCTTTTCGTTAGTCAGTTGTATATTTCGCACTTGATAATTTTTTAACAAAACAAATTCATAGAAACATGCCCAAAAAAAAACAAATTCATAAAAAGTATAAAATATAACACATGTAAAATATTTGGATCGGAAAAAATATGGAGACTTCCTCACCCGGACAAAAGTAAAAATTATTGATGACTTAGGATATCCGATGTGTTTGGGTTTAAAGAGAATGAACTAACCTATATCAGCAGCATTCAATCTGACGTAAAGATCTTGACCACCTACGGCTTGTTTCCGGATCTCAACGAGCTCTCCGGTCCAAAACACACAACCCAATCCTCCATTTCGAACATCCGCAGTCGCAAACGACGTACAGTTACAATCGCTAAGACACCTCTCTTCACATTTTTTCACATCAATGCTCCGATCCACAGTCGCCATCTTAGTATCCGGCAAATTCATATTATTTAGCCGCAAAAACCTATCTCCACGACAGCTCAGCCGCGTGCTCCTCACACACCCCGCTGATCCGTCTCTCAAGTCCCACCGCTGCGGGTTCTTGGGGACGAACCCTCTAATACAGTTACAGTTAGGTGACGTGTTTATGTCGCAATAAGCATAAGACCCACAGAAGTAAAGATAATCGCAACCGTCCTTTGGTAAGCTCCAGAACACGCTCCATGCCGATGATGGCGGGATCCACGTGAATCGATTGAGTGTATAGTCACTGATTGTCAATCTGGAGTAGATGCTTTGGTTGGTCATATGGAAAGTGTAAGCAATCTCCTCACTGTTCTCCGTATAATTGTAAACCATGTAATTTAATCCTTGCACCTCCGGTATGCCACTAAACTCGATTCCATTCCACGGACCACTCCTTTGGATTTTAAAACGTCCTTGAGTCATAAGAATAAACTCAGGCAACCCCCTTCGAATGTTGAGTTTGTATGTGAAATTCCCGCTTGACGGATCATCATAGGATCTCCAAGATGTAAGGAACCTGTTGCGCCCTGTTTTGAGATCGTAACCTAGTTTCATCTCCGGAAGTAAAGTATCTGTCGGAAAATCGAAACTCTGCCACAAGAATCCACTTGAGTCTCTGTTGTTGGAGTATCTCATTACAAAATTACCGTTAGGAAGAAGCTCTGCTATCACTGAAGATCTCGCATTTCCTCTAGTAAGATTTGTCGACCAAACAGTGTTATTAGACTGACCCAGCAGGACAAGATTGTTGCCAGAGATTTTGAGGGTTCCAATGGAATCGGAGAGAGGGTTGTCTCTGTTGGCGACCCATGCGTAGGTTTTCTGGGAGACTTTCTTATACCATATTCCCAGATACCAACGCGAGCTTGCCAACGGTTTGAAGAAACCAAGCTCGAAGACTCCACCGGGAGATACAAGTGTTCTATTGCTTGAGATTGTGAGAGACTCTGAAGACGACATAGTGTTGACATAGATCGAAAGGGCAGGATGAAATAGAATCAAGACAAGGAAGACTAGCAAGAACGAGAAGGTGTAAGAATGGTGGTTAATGTTCTGTACCCCTTTCATCGCTCCCCACCACTTTCTTTCTTTCTTTCTTGTTATTTGTTTTTCTCCTAACTTGCATATATCTACATCCTAAGTTACTTCGCTAGAAAATTGGAAATTAAATTATTTTGACGAACCTAGCAGGCAAACAAAATGTTGTGTTCCATAGTCCATGACTTTTTCATCCCATTGATTAATTCACTTCCACAAACTTGTATCATTCGTCAACTACTTTTATATCTACACGTTATTAGTTCTCACGCTGCCAACATAGCATATGGAGTTTTCGAAAAGAAAACACATAGCATATGGTATTCTGCAAGTATGGTGTACTCAAGAGCATCATTCAAAGTATATTGAAAAGTTTTCGTACCATTTCGTCGAACGATCATGGAAGATTAAACGATAACTGGACTAGAAGAAACGAACCAACTAGAGTTTGGTTGGTTCTTAACCAAAAGAAAAGAGTTGGATTTGGTTTAACTTAACCAAAACTTCTGTCTTGGTTTACGTGGGGTGATGTCTTGTGATTTTTCATTGTTTTTTATACCATACATTTTGATTTTCGTTTTGATCATCTAGAGTTAGTTTAGGTATATATCATTTGCATTTTTCTTTATTCGGTGATGGAATAGCTACTTATTGTATTCGAAGCAAATGGAACATAAGCCAAAAGAGTGATAATTAGACGAGAGAAGAAGCTGGAGCACACAGTCAGTCACATCTAGGGATGTCAAAGTAGGTTTTTGGACCCAGTCCAACTCTATAAGATAGAAACCCAGTCTTATTTTAACCCTAAGTTCCTAACCCTATTTTAACCTTGATAATTCATATATAAATGGATGAGTTAGGATTAGTTCATTTCATAATATTTTTTTACAACACAATTAAATAATACTACCTTATGATTACTAAAAGATCTATAATACAAGCAAGCAATAATTTTGCGTTTTTTTTTTTGTTTTGACGTGGAATACTCATTTTGCAGTTTTTGCAAAAAAAAAAAAAAAAATTAATTTGTGTGGTTTCACGGAAAACTATTTATGTGGACAATTTTAATTTTGCGGTTTTTGTCGGAAAATCCGATGTTATGGTTTTGGTGAGAAAACTCGTTTTGCGGTTTTGGGAAGAAAATTTGTTTTGCGAAAAAATTGATTTTGAAATTTTAGTGGAAAACTCAATTTTGCGGTTATAGTGGAAATATCGATTTTGTGGATTTGGCTGAATTTTTTTTTTTTTTTTTGCGATTTTTGGCGGGTAGTGATATCGAATGGCCACTACGAATCCATGAGATGACTAACTTAATTTTGCCAACACTCGTAGCGGTCCGGTACAGCATTGACAAGAAGCCAATGAGAGTTTTACCATTTGAATTTCAGGGCATTGCAGCAGTTTATCATAGAGAAACAACCTTGAATCCTTGGACACTCATAGCAGCCTACCACATCGTTCTACAAAAGCCGCCACAGGTAGAAATGGCAATTCTTGAACATGCCCGTGGGCCGAGCCTGTTATGCATTGCAGCGGGGTAGGATTGGGCATGAACATCCATGCCCAATTTTGTAGCGGGTCTCGCGGGATATGGACTGTGCGGAATTGGGTCTCCCACGGGATGGATCGATATAAAGCCTGCGGGAAATTAAGGACCCGCATCATTCTCTACAGTTCGTCTCTTCACCTGAAAAAATGAGAAGGGTTCGAGCAATGCGATTTAGAGAGAATCTTTACTGAATGGAGCTCTGATGATGGCGTTCTGAGCTCTGACGGTGGTTCTTGTATTTTTATTTCACCTCTTCAGATGTCCAAACAACGAGAGAGCTTGACGATGACGATTTCCATGGCGATCTTCACCGACAAAAGAAAAATCTTCACAGACAAAAGAAAAGAGGCTTTGGCGGTGGCGCTTCGCCGTTTGATAGTTCTTCTGGTCTTCCCTCCGTCTTTCATATGCACCCATAGAGCTTCAACGGCTAAAGAAATGAACTTTGGCGACACTTACAAAACTGATGAAGCTCTGGCGAAGGAGATTCGAGCTTTGGTGGTGCTTCCCATGAGAGAATCTCAGAAGGTGCATGTTCAGAGGTATGTATTTTATTTTCATTATATTGAAGGTTTTGTGTTAACTTTCAAATTAAACTTGTTGAGTTGTTTGGTAAGAACATTTGATTGCTGTTTGTAACTTCTGGGTTGCTGGTTGCACAATTAAATTTGGAGCTTCATGTCGAGTAAACCAATATACAGGGGAATTTTGCATTAATCGAAGATTGTTACTAAGTGTGTTTGTTGTGTCTTCTTCTTGCAGGTTCCTCTTAATACCAGTACTATTGGTGATTATATACATTGTTGTGGCATTTGTCTGCCACAGACCTCTTCTACAATTTTTGGAAATTAGTAAGTTATATATGTTTCTTAAGAACCTTGCCGTTGTTTCTTAAGGAACCAACAAACAGCCACCGATATTCTTCTAACTTCAGCTTGTACAATTGATTTGATTGTACATGTTGATTTCACACTTTGAGCGTTAGAAATTGGAAGGCCTTTGGTTCAAATTTACATATATGATATATTCAAAACATCAAAGATTATAAAACTTGAGTTTGATCTTCTTTAACAATGTATTGTACCAATTAGTGCTAACAAATTGTTGTGTTCTTGCAGGTGCCAGGCACATGTGCAACTTGATCGGCGTCTAGCGGGCCTGTCCCGCCAAAGTATATGCATGTCGCGGGTCGGGATTGGGCAGCATTTCCAGGGATCGCGTCCTGCGCGGGCCTGTACCGCCAAAACCCGCATTAAATTTGTACCACGGCGGGGCAAGACCAGGCAGGTTGGTACAAACCAATTGCAACCACTAGCTACAGGACTCATCGACCAGAAAAGGATTTTCCCAACATTCACAGCAATGTCATGCAGCATTGATATAGCCTATTTATTACCAGTTTTAGGCCATATTATAGGCTCTATCTGGAGTTTATTATGAGTGTCTAGGTTATGTTTTAGTGTATTTACAGTTCTATGAACGTTTTGGAGATATATGAAATACTTAGAGCTTTTGGAGCTTTTAGAAGAGAAGAATCTGTAGCTGATCATCTAGGGAGTCGACGAAGCCATCGATCGATGGATCACACTTGTCGTCGACCGATGATTGAAGCTCGAGAGCGATCGATGCATCACACTTGCCATCGATCGATGATCAAAGCCCAAGTTAAAAAGATAAAAATACCCTGGACGAGTTTTGACCTAGACTTAGGGTTTTTATATTTATATTTATGTCTAGAGAGAGACAAAAGTGATAGAAAGTTTTACAAAGCATTTTAGTTTCATTTTGTATTAGGAGAAAAAGGAGAGACTCCTTCAGAGTTCTCATGGAACTCCTTTGGTTTTTATATTTTATTTTTTATCTATTCTATTATCTATGATTTATGTGACAAAGATCATGTCTGAGTAGTTACTAATTAGATTTAGGGTTGAATGATATCTATGGATTAGCCCAAAAATAGGATTGTTAGGTTAAGTTAATATCCATCAATTGAGTTGTGCTTAATGCTTGCATTCTAGAGTAGCTAACTAGGATTTCGATGATAGGACATGGACAACTACGAAAGTAGGTTCTATGCCAGAATAGATTATGTTGAATTAGGCTGTTAGATACATGCAAGAGCTGGTCTAATAAGTCTAGTGAACTTATCAAATCTCGTTCATATTTCCTTCTGATTTCACCATCGATCGACATGAGGCCTTAGTCGTCAATAGATGGTGGTTCCTTTTTCTCGCATCGAGAGTTGGAGTTAAAAGAGGTCAATAGTTAACATTTGAGTTCTAGAATATTTATATTTTTGTGCCTCATATCCATTATAATTTATAAAGCTTGAAACCCTAGATCTAGCATATTTACATTTATATTTACATCTAAAATATTTTCATATTTGCATTAGTAGCATATTTCCATATTGCATCCTACTTCTTGACAAGAAATATTTTCTTAATTGGGTTATTCATTATTATTATATATATTCATCTAGCTTAGTCTTTAGAAATAAGAAATCTATTGTGTGCCTTTGCTCTTTGTGGATTCGATCCCTAAGTACTACTCATGATCTCTTTTGGCAAGAGTATTATATAGTGTGTTAACATTATGGTTAATTTGACAGTTGATTGTTTAGGATATTCATTACAACAATCATACACACCACATCAAATTTGGTATCGTTGCCAGGGAGCATAGATCGCAATTAGATTTAATTTCTAGGATTTAGTCTAGGTTTGTTACTGATTTTCAAAGTTACAAATAATTTTTCTTTCCCTTATTTTCAGGTACATGCAAAGAAGCACCAGAAGAAACAAAGGACAAGAATTGATAGCACCCTGTGACCTTGACAGAATCGAACGCTCAATCCGCAGAGAAAGACGACAAGCATTGATCGACAACACTAGTACCGCATCGACCGGCACCTCTTCACGGATCGTTACGACCATCATCCGAACTCTACCGTCGACCGACACCAATCACTCTGCATTGATCAACATCAACCTACCTTCATCGACCGACATCAACATACCTTCATCGACCGACGCTAACCACTTAGCACTGATCGACGACATCCAACCGGCATTGATTGACAGACACAGACGAGTTCAGATGGTTACTACCTTGATATTGATTAGGGATGAGAACGGAGACCTGCGTGACCCTAACGATCACCTGTGTAATGCAGCAGGTCAGAAAATAGACGATCATGGGACTATAATCCCTGATGCAAAAGCAGAAGCAGACGCTGCAAAAGCTCAACCTGAAGCTAATGCCCAAGCTGCTCAGAGAACACTTGCTGACTACAACAGTCCAGACAAGTACTACGCCAACAGATCCCCCATTCATCCTCCAGCTTTTCAGAGACACGATTTTGAAATCAAGCCCGCCTTCTTCGGACTTGTACCACAGACACCCTACAATGGGCTACGACATGAGCACCCTATGGATCATCTGGAGCGATTTGAGGATCTAGTGACTGCCATTAAAGTCAATGGAGTCCTTGACGACTATCTTTTGTGTAAGCTTTTCAAGTACTCACTTGCTGGAGAAGCTTCATATTGGCTCAAGCAGTTACCACCAGGATCCCTGACATCCTGGACTGACATCAAGAATGTTTTCTTGCGCAACTTCTTTGATGACGCAAGAGAAGAAGACCTGAGAAACAAGATTGATACCTTTTCACAAGACTCTTCAGAATCCTTCAGAAATTCTTTGATCAGATTCAAATCATACCAGAGAGATTGTCCACATCATGGGTTCAACGAAGTGCAACTTCTCAGCACTTTCTTTAGAGGTATTGGACTATAGTAGCAGATGGCCTTGGACACAGCCAGTGAAGGAAATTTTAGCACCATGAGTCCTGAAGAGGCTACAAGGTTGATTGAAAATCTGGCATCCAGCATCAGCACCAAGAACACAGATTGTAAGAGGAAGAAATCAACTCCAGCAATAAGCAAGGAGCAGATTGAAGAGGTCAAGGCAAAGTTGGATAGTGTACAAAAGTTTCTCAGGAAACAGGTCACCTTTGCATAGGTGGAAGCAATGGAGTCTGGAGATGATGAGATTGAAGAGGATGTGAACTACCTTGATGGGAATGGTTTCCAGAGACAAGGGAATCAAGGTTTCAACAAAAACTCCTATGGAAATGGTCAAAAGAGTAACTTTAATCAGAGTTCACAGTGAAGGCCCTTCAACAACAACAAAACTTATGAGTCCTCCTACTACCAAAACCCTCCTCCTGAAGCTCAAGGAAGCAAGATTGAAGCAATGGTTGATAGAGATTTGGAGGGACATCAGAAGATGACAATAGACTTCAATGGAAAGATAGATGGCCTGTACCTCAACCTCAACACCAAGTTCAAAAATCTCAACACTCATGTGAAGAAGCTAGAGAATCAGGTGATACAGACAAGTGAAACTATTAGGAGACATGAGGGCCTAATCAAAGAGAAAATAGAGGCTGGACAGAGTCACCACGTTAATACATTGACTGATGATGATTTTTGGGTAGAAGTTAAGAGGGACAACTGCTAGAAAAGGATTCCCGTGTGGAAATTTTGGAGTTCGTCCGACAGGTCGCACATGCATCGATCGACACAAGTCAAGGCGCATCGATTGACGACATCCATAGAGTTAGCATAATCGGGAAAACCCTCAGCCATCGATCGACGGAGAGACTGCAGAATCGATCGATGGTTTCCCGTAACAAAACGTATTCATCTACCGAAAGTCATGAATGTGACAACTCCAGAGCAGAGGATCATTATGAAAAAGAAAAGTGATCCTGGGAAGTTCGTGATTCCATGTCTGATTAAAGGGCACAAGTTTCCCAATGCCCTCTGTGAAACTGGATCATCAATGAGCATCATACCCAGAGCTATGACAAAAAAGCTGAACCTGAGAGTGGAGCCTTCCAGTGATTCATTCATTTTTGTGGATTGCTCCAGAGTAGATTCATGAGGTATTTGTAGAGATGTCCACCTGCAGATTCATAATGTCCTAGTCCCTATATACTTCCATGTCATGGATATCTAGATCAACTGGAACTATTCACTTCTACTTGGAAGAGCATTCATGGCTACCGTGGGAGATATCTGCAACATGAAAACTAACAGGTTGTGTCTCTCCTTGATTGATCCTAATATTAATTATGAGATTTATAAGAATAAACCCGCCCTCACAAAGTTGTCTAATGATACAAAATTTGTGACCACATGCTTATGCAATTATGGGTTCAACGAGGAGTCTGAGGATGGAGCATCGATCGACACCCAACCCATAGCACCGATCGATGCGTTTGCTGTTCAGCAATCGCTCGACCCCCACCCTTTGTTATCGATTGACGGCCTCACCCTGAAAATGACCAACACCTGCCATGCAGATGGCAATTTCACCCCAGCCTACCTCGAGTACGACGAAGATTACAGAGAGGAGGAGCAAATCGAGTATCGTGGTACCACACTAGAAGAGGCTGGTGTTTTCCAAGTTTCCCATCAATTCGGGAAATCGACATCGATCAACGGCAACCATACGCCATCGATCGATACTGACCAAGAAGTCGAGTCCGAGCTTGCCAACAGAACTGAAGATCAATTCGAGCAATAACTTGGTAATCACGCATCGATCAACGTTCCCCATACACCATCGATCGAGGGAGAGCTGATTGAATATCACGATCTTGTATCAGACGACGCCAGTTGGGCAAAAGTGGATAGACGCGATCGACGCACCTCATTCAACGTCCATCAACATAGAGAAGCAAAAGATCGAGCATATTTGTAATATTCCATACACACCTACACATCTCAGATTGATCGACAGCAGACAGTATGCATCGCTCGATGGTACCATTCAGAAGTTCCATAAACTTTGTACTTCAACTGTCTACTATCCGGAAAGTTTAGCATCGATCGACAGGACACACCCAACATCGATTGATGGCTGTATCCAACATGGAATGAGAGCTTATGATGCTAAAGGCAGGAGAATTTTCCATTGGGAAAAGAAAGGTGAGTATGGCATCTACAGAGATGAGAACGGTAATGCACAAGCTACAAACGGAAGAGTAGTGAATGTGTAGGCTGAAGACATCAAAGCAATTCTAGAGAGAGATACTATGTTTGAGCAAAGCTACATATGTCTACTGGAACATGCAGCAATGATCAATATGCATATGGAAGACCAAGGGACATACAACAGAACATAGATTGATGATATTGTGCATGAGGTCTACAAAGCTCAAGAGATGTCACTAGAAGAATTCTACACAAGGCTTGATGATGTCTACTATCCTATAGACAGATGCCTTACCAGTTTCACTACACGCATGGATGAGATGAAGCAAGATTTTGATACTATACAAAGACATCATGCGATTAGGCCAGCCGAACGAGCATTGATCAACGTCACCCTAGGACCATCGATTGCACTGAAGCCAACCGGCATAAGACAGCAACAAAAACATAACTGGAAGAAAGGTTTGATGAAATTGCTTTTTCTCACAGCCTAATGAAGGAAGATATTTCTCAACAACTGGAAGATATATCAGAGACTACATCTGCAATACTTAGAATGCTACATCGCAGTATTGAGAACCTACAAAGAAGAATGCATACAATGGAGATTGTTAGAGAGGTTACAAAGAATGAGAAAACCAGAAGTGATGAAGGAATGAGGAGCTTCATTGGTACATGGTTTCAGATGAGCATAGAAGATGTAGACACTTGTTTTCCAAGTGTTTATCCACCTCCATACTAGTCAAAAAAATTCAAACGTCGAGCTTAAGACTATAACCAAGCGCTGAGTGGGAGCCAACCCATTGTTTAGTAAGTTTTAACTATTTTCTTGATTACATTAGTCTAATTTTGGATTTTATTATACTATTACAGATTTTTACGAAAAAGGAACATGAGTCTACATAAAGCATCGATCGACACTTGATCATTGTCGATCGACGGAGTATCCCCTGCATCAATCAATCGCCACTTAACTGTATTGATCGACGGTCATCACGAGCAAGCAGGTATACCATTTTTCTTTATCAAACTTTGTCCTTATGATTTATTTTCCTCACCAATCTCGGACTGAATAACACTCATGATAGTGTTGTTTAAGTCTGGGAGAGGTAAACTAATATTATTTTCTATTTTTGAGTTTTATACTTATAAAAAAAGAGTAGAAACTTACACGTCAGACATCGATCGACATATCATACCTCACATCGATCGACACTCATTACAGAGTCTTGTATCAATTTTCTTACTTCAACTACTTACTTATGATTTAAATTTTTCCTAACCAAACCGGGGCGGATTACACTGGGGACAGTGTAATTTAAGTTTGGGAGAGGTTCGCTAATGCTATTTGATTTGTTTTGTGTTTTATTTGCTATATATATATATAAGTTTTTCAAAAACGTTTTATTGAGTCAAAAAACAATTATGATCAAAAATTTATTTTTGACTAACCACACTTTAGCACCATTTTTAGAAGGTTGTTTGCAAAGATTACTAGAAATACTCAAGTGGATCATCATGCCACTATATCACACTTGCTTAGAAAGTTTGAATGAATCAAAGATGATTTCCAACACTAATCCTAACATTATTAGCTTGCTTTGGGGCTTAGTATACACTGGATCGGGTTCCTTCTGCAAGTATGTAGGTACACGTCATTTCACCTTTGATTCCCTTCTCTCTCTCTCTCTTTAGCATCTACTTAAAAGTCTAAAAGATTGAGATGATTTCCCAAGATGTAGATGGGGTAGGTACATTACCTATGACTCCATTATTCTAATTCAAACGAATGATCACACATTGTTGGAAGCGAGGGGTAGGTAAATTACCTATGATCCCATTATTCTCCTAACACTTTGCCCAAAATAAAAAGAAAAAGAAAAAGAAAAAGAAAAAAAGAGAAAATAATAAAAGAAGAAGATATCTAAAAAGATTCAGAGAAAAGAGAAAAAAAGGGAAGAAAAAGTGCTAAGGTAAGAATCCATGTGTCCTCTGATCGATACTCCCAAGGTAAAGCATTCACTTTTATTTTATGCAAAGAAATGAGATCAGTAGAGGAGCGAGTCAAGCTAGTATTTGTTAAGTTGTTGGTAGAATATATTTGGTTGCTATACTAGGATAGGGTATATTAAGTTTCTCTGTGATAGACTTGATAGGATGTGGTTGCAACAAAGTATGGTGATAGTTATACTTAGATATTATGTGAGTCCCAACTTTTCAAAACTTCTTTCACAGATTTGTTTGCTTGAGGGCAAGCAAAATGTTAAGTTTGGGGGAGTTGATAGCCTATTTATTACCAGTTTTAGTCCATATTATATGTTATATTTGAAGTCTATTATATGTGTCTAGGTTATGTTTTAGTGTATTTACAGGTCAAAGAACGTTTTGAAGATATATGAGATACTTGGAGCTTTTAGAGCCTTTAGAAGAGAAGAATCTGTAATTGATCATCTAGGGAGTCGACGAAGTCATCGATCGATGGATCACACTTGGCGTCGACCGATGATTGAAGCTCGAGAGCGATCAATGCATCACACTTGCCATCGATCGATGATCAAAGCCCAAGTCAAAAAGATGAAAATATCCTGGACGAGTTTTGACCTAGACTTAGGGTTTTTATATTTTTTTTTATGTCTCGATAGAGACAACAGTTAGAGAGAGTTTTATAGAGCATTTTAGTTTCATTTTATATTAGGAGAGAAAGGAGAGACTCTTTCAGAGTCCTCCTAGAACTCCTTTGGTTTTTATATTTTATTTCATATCTATTCTATTCTTCTATAATTTATGTAACAAAGATCAAGTCTGAGTAGTTACTAATTAAATTTAGGGTTGAATGATATCATTTATGGATTAGCCCAAAAATAAGATTGTTAAGTTAAGTTAATATTCATCAATTGAGTTGTGCTTAATGCTTGCATTCTGGAGTAGCTAACTAGGATCTCGTTGATAGGATATGGACAACTATGAAAGTAGATTCTGTGACAGAGTAGATTATGTTGAATTAGGTTGTTAGATACATGCGAGAGCTGGTCTAATAAGTCTAGTGGACTTATCAAATCTCGTCCATACTTCCTTCTGATTTCACCGTCGATCGACACGAGGCCTTAGCCGTCGATCGACACAAGGCCTTAGCCGTCGATCGACACGAGGCCTTAGCCGTCGATCGATGGTGGTTCCTTTCGCTCGCATCGAGAGCTAAAGTTAAAAGGGGTCAAAATAGTTAACATTTGAGTTCTAGAATATTTACATTTCCGTGCCTCCTATCCATTATAATTCATAAAGTTTGGAAGCCTAGATCTAGCATATTTACATTTATATTTACATCTATAATATTTTCATATTTGCATTAGTAGCATATTTCCATATTGCATCATACTTCTTGACAAGGAATATTTCCTTAATCTGGTTATTCATTACTATTATATATATTCACCTAGCTTAGTCTTTAGAAATAAGAAATCTATTGTGTGCCTTTGCTCCTTGTGGATTCGATCCCTAAGTACTAGTCCTGATCTCTTTTGGCAAGAGTGTTATAGAGTGTGTTAAGATTAAGATTAATTTGACAGTTGATTGTTTAGAATATTCATTACCTTGCTAGAACAAAATACACATCACATCACGTCAAGCGTTGAGCTTATAACGTCGTGAGCCATACTATTTAATTTGTGACCAGATGCTGCGGCTACAAGAAGCCATTGGGTGATTTGAGTGCTTATTATCTTTAAGGCCAAAACCTTTATTATCATCTATAATCAATTTCTCTTTTGAGTCTTATGTTTAGTGTGTTTATCTTGCCTCCTAACATGATTAGTTTTAAGCTTTACATGGTTTAAGTTTTATTCATGACAATTAGGGAGTGACACTGTTTGGATCTATGTGTATGGTAGACTAGGATGATTTAGTGAAGACCTAGGGTGTATATTACTTGATCCATCTTGTTCTATGCTTCTTTAGTGATCCTAATGCTATATTAGACTTGATTTCTCTATATCTAGATCCAAAGCATTTCATGTCCGAAATGTGTTTGTTGAAAGGTATGTGTCTAAACCTATATAACTTGATTAATTTTTGTTTTGAGCCCCTTTGGTTGAATATTAATTATCTTAAATCAGTGTCTTACCCATGGATCCATACCTTAACCTATGATTGAAAGTTTGTTATTGTTCTAAAGTTAGTTTGAGTTTCAAATTATTAAGTTTGAATCTTGTTTAGATTATGTTTCATTACTTACTCACAAAACTTATATTGCTTAGATTTGGTAATTATTTCCATTCTAAGTTGCTTAGAGTCATCTTAGGTTTTGATTGACATCTCTTATATTACAACAACATTATAGCTTGCAACTAGAGTTATAAGAGATTAAGTAAACTGATGTCTTATTGAGTTTTTTTTACACTGTTGCAAATTCTAAGATTGATTTTGATATTGGGATTTAGGGTATGACTGGTTTTCCCGCTACCACCTGCAAATACAGATTTTGCGGTTGGTAGCTGTTGTTGATGTTTTGCAACAATCATAGCTTAAAACCTTTTTCTCTCAAATAAGAGGTTCAATTGTAGTACTTAGGGATCAAATCCACATGGATCGTGGGCACATAATAGACTTTAGAAATCAAGATTAAGCTTGACAATCAATATTAAAGCACTAAAAAAGTAGTAAACAAGTAAGCAGTTGGTTGTGATATATATGAGAAAATAGCTAGACTTAGGTTTTCAAGTAATCAGAATTATGATGTATATAAGCTAAGAGTGTGTTATAAACGTCCTAGAACTCGAATGCAATAGTAAGATATTCCTCTCTCGCTGAAAGTCTAATCAGATGATTATGTCCTATGTTCCCGCTCTTGCACCGAACAAGGAAAGAGTGTCGATCGATACTACATAGTGTCGATCAATACTTTCTTAGAGAAGCATTAACGTCATAATCAATATGCTCACTAGGTTAACTAAACCAGCTTTCACATGCGTCTAACAACATAGCTCAAGAAACTTATTATCTGCTAATAAACCTACTCTCGTTGTTGTGAATAATCTTAAGTTCATGGTTCTAGTTATCTACTCTTGAACAAAAATAGCTACCTCAATTTTGTTGAAGGATCCTAATAATTCATCCTAGCAGTTCTATGTTTAAGTAACTCATCCAACCCTAATAAACCCTAAATCTAACAAAGAGAACTATTGAGACATAATGAAAGAAAGCATAATGATAGTTTGAATAAATTGCTTAAATAGAATAAGGTAGGAAAACTGGAATTCTAATACAAGATCTTTAAATAAATTTTTGATATTTTCTCCAAAAACTATTAATAAAAGCCCTAAGTAAATATGGTGTGGTAAATATGTGTTAGGTGTATGTTAGCTAAATAATGACCAAACTATAAATATTAGGTATAAAGCCGGCTAAGGGAATTATGGTAATATCTGAGACTTTTTGGCTTGAGTCGGTCTTGATTCAAGTCGGGCCCGTCTCCCGCACGGGTGTCAAGTGACACTAAGGAAATAGTGTCAATCAATGCTTCCTCTACATCTCTACTATGACTTTGATTTCTTGAACATCTATGAGTTTCCTCTCTGACACAATTATCGAGGCATTGCCTCAGGCTTTGATTTTCGACGCCGGTGGAGAGGTGGCTTGCAGGCGTCGTTTCTGTTCCCAGCTCTTCTTTCTCCTCTCTACTCTATCTATGCTCTCTGGTTGTCTTCTGTTTCACATTCTGTATTTCTTCGCTTCAGGTTCACCTTCCATGGCTTCAAACCATTGCTCTACACCACATACACGACGACTCTGCGACGGGTTCAGCCACCTCAACCCACGTCTTTTGAAGCTACAACCATCATATGTTGTTGATACACCACATCCTCGAATTGTCTTCACGGGATCTGAACACCCACTGGATTTTACAGATCTATATAACGCCTCCTCCTCCACAGCCCAATTATGCTATCTCTCCATATCTTTGGCTCCGACCATGCCCAACACCTTCATCAATCCACTTCTCCAAGGTACTGAACGGTTTAGCGTCGTTTGTTCTCCTGGCCCACTTTGTGAGTTCTCCGACAAAGAGTATCTCTCCCCACTGTCACTGTTAACTGCCACCGTCTCTCCCAGTTGTCGCTTCTACTGCGCATGAGTGTGGACGTGCCAGATTTACTCGTTACTGTGACACCACTGCATCTCCATCACACTACGCCGTCTCACGCATCAACAGCTCTTCACAGAGTGGGCTATGCGGTCCTCTCACCCCTTTCCTTGTTGCTGGAACTACTGTCCAAGAGTGTGGACTCGCTAGATTTCCTTGTTTCTACGTCACCGCTGTGTCTCTATCATATTAAGCCATCTCAAACATCGACGGTTCTTTACAAAGTTGGCTCTGCGAAATTCTAACCAGAGCTGCTATCTTCTACAGAGGTTATCGAATTTCTTGGCAAGCCGCACCCCTGCTCATCGAGTCTCTATTGGCGTGTTGAGAACCTGGCTCGTCAAAACTAGGATTTCACAATCTGCAGGGGAATTAACAATGAGCTGTCGGTCATTATACTTGATTCTGGTGCCGCCTCTATCTCAAGTCAGACTCGAAAGCTATTTTCCAATCTTGGCAGGCAAGGCCTCTCAGCAGGAAAGGCCTCTCGGCATCTCACTGCAATGCCACCTAAAATCAGCACTTCCCGACTCTGTTAATTGCTATACTTCAGGGCAGTACCGTCGACGACAATGTGTGTACTCCTACTATGACAGCCTCTCTGTACCTCACTGCAACGCCGGGAGATCTAGGCATATTCAGAGATTGTTTTCAACTTCTCTCAAACCCCATTGGTTGTGTTTTCCAATGTCAATTTCGACTTCTTTGTGTTCTTTCCAACGCTAACTCTAGGATTACAAGTGCAAATTTCTATGGGTTTCTTATCTCCTTAGGCACATCTATCTTTTGTTATGCTTTAGTTATGTTAAGTTTACTGTCAAATATCTTTTTGGTTGTAACCGATGAAAGTTCAATGATAACCAGATAAAGGAATACACGAGAGATTTTAAGAACACTTTCTTGTCTATTAGAAATCTTGTAAACAATCTCTCTAGATATGTTTAATCCGGTTTACAATCAGTCACACACATAACTAGTAACTGACCAATTTCTAATCTCTCAAAATAGAAAGCTCGAGCTGAACTTACATGTCACTCGCCTTTGCTAGTTGACAAGAACAAAACATCTTACTCAAGCTTTTTCCTAATTGAACGGCTAACCTAAATCTACCCAAGGTAATTCAGTTATATATGTTCCTTATCCACAATGTTCAGTTTCCTAATATCGTGTTGAACCAAATCTTCTTTGCTTCACGCCATAGCAATATCTTGGACCCAATGATTATCTAACACGTCATCGTTCCATAACTAACTCTTAACGGTGTGTCACACATCGATCAGTATGTGTGACTCTTCCTTTCGTTCTACAAACCACCAAGCTCTTTCTTGAGCTTACATTCTCCCTCTTTTTATCTGAATGTGACAATCTAAGCAACCTGCAAAGTCATCACAAAAGCACATGCAAGAACACAGGCAAACCCAGACAAACCCAGACACAAGGATGATCTCTTATCTTAAACAGATTCACATAAATACGAACTGAAACATATTCTGACTGAGATCGCACATTAAACATACAACATAGTTCAAACTGACTGCAGAAGATAAACAATAAGCAAACAACCAAAGAGTTCAGAGATCATAATCAGTCACTCTCCTCACTATCTACATTGCCATCTTCATCAGTCTTCTGATGTGCTTGCATGTGTTACGTGTATTCTCCCCCTGCTTAGTTGCACAATTAGATTTAAAAATCTTATGAAAAAACCACATACTAAGCAGAAACAAGAAATACAAGATAACTCCTTAGACGAACACGAATAGCCTTGAGGCTAGCAATGGCACGGTCAATGTGTTCTTCGAGACTTGCAGCACTTGAGTCGGCTCCCGAACCCCATCCAACCTTTTTTCTCTTTGACTACCAGCTTGGGAAAACCTATAAATTCCTCATCATGCTCAGCAGGCAAAATGATGCAATGATACTGCATGACTTGTTGAATGCATGTGGGAAAGATAATCCGCCGTGACTTATCATTCCCGGTGCTAGCAGCCATGTTCATGATCTGATTGTAGACTATTTTTCCAAAGTCAAAACACCTATGATGGTGAATCATGTAGAGGAACTTGAGATGATCCTGAGTTATGGATATGTAGTTAGTGGTGGGAATCCAATTTGAGCATACAAGCTTGTAGAGGACTTGATTCAGTGAAGTCATATACTTCGAGCTCATGTTTTCCCATCGCTGAACTTGGTTGTTGGTCAGGAAAGCACATACACCATCAAGTTCAGCAGCCATAAAGTCTTGATCGTCTACAAACCCGGGAATCATATACATTGTATTGATCAGCCTTGGAGAGAAGTCAACCAATGATCCTCTTACATATACAGCACTACCATCATCTCTATTTTCAGCATCAAGTAGATTAGCTTTGAATTCCCGTACCATATTCGGCTGAAACGAGTCGAAATCAATGAGAGTGTAAATCAGTCTGCATCTTTTGACCACCTTTTTGACATCGAGCAGTTTCTCATCGGTAAGTGACAGTCTATGCTGTGTGACAAACTTTCACGGGGTCAGTTGTTTGTAGCGCTTAGATGCATGTCCCGTGATGAAGCAACTGTTGACTGGAGAAGTCTTCGGCCTGAGAAGATCAAAATTTTCACGGATTCTATCCTGAAAGAGTTCACGACTTGCAGCGTAACTGGGCTTCTTAGGCAGAAAGTCATCGACTTCATCATTAGAGGACGCGGAAAGCGAATCGACTTCCGGAGAAGAGGTTTCGTGTGAAGCAGCAGTCGAAGTAGATCTTATCTTATGTTGATGCTTGTGAGAGGTAGACGGAGCAGACGACAGAGGCAGGGATGATCTGTTGGTTTCCATCGGTTGCTTCAAACGATCACTTCTTCGTGAGGTTGCATGTTGCGAATGAGAGAGAGAGAGAGAGAGAGAGAGAGAGAGAGAGAGAGAGAGAGATGCACCGGCCAGAGAAAATGAGGTGCGACACAAGGGGACTTGATGTTCTTTTTATGGAACCCTAAAACACCTCAAGTATACCATTAGTAACACAAGTAAACTAGCCCAATTGATTCAGCTTAAACACAAGACATTTAAGTGCTTTGCAACTTTTAAAATCAATAATCTTAGCACAAAATATTACCAAATGTGTTGACATCACTTACGATCGTAAATGCGTGTTGAGAGAACTTCGAGGATCATGAAGAGCAAAGTATCAACATCCAAGCACTAATATGTACATACTGACATAGCAGGCACACTCTTTGATGCCTTTTGCTCAAGAGAAGAGTCACAGAGATAGATTCCACACATAACTTGCCACCAAAAATTCGAGTGAAATCAGTGAACCAACCTAAGTCTGTAGCTATTTTTCAGCCGAGTAGCTGTCACAGACAAGATCCTCCTAAGATTGTCAAGCAACCTCAACTTTATTTTCACACTCGTCTGTAAGGTCTGGAACTGGAAATACGTGTTAGGCATCTTGTGTGTCTGTCTCTTCAACTCAACATACAAAACTTTTCTTTTTTCAGGAGACTAATATTCAACTCTATTCAGGACAGTGATCAAAATCAGAGTCAAAGTGTGGTAACACTCAGCTCCAAAACGAAAACCCTTACAGACTGATATCATCCCTACCTAGCCAGGACAATGATCGAACTCAGAGTCAAAGTGTTGTAACACCCATTTCCAACACGAGTATCCATCATTCCAAGCCTTTTCTTTTGATTCAGTTCCTGTGTGACACATTGTTTTGACTGTTCAACACCCTGATTCATTCTTTTGATTTAGACCCTGTGTGACATATCCTTTTGAATGTCTGACACACTGAATGTTTCCACATTACACTCATCCTCCTGCTTATTTCCTTATTCAATCCAGACAGTGATCAAGACTCAAACCAAAAATGGAGTAACATCCTGGTCCGAGATGAGTGTCTTTCACCAGTGAAGCAAACGAATGTGAGGTTTGAAGTCAAGAAGAACAACTTTCAGAAAAAGACTTGTTGGTTCAAGGTGTTGATGTTGTGGTGACATAGAAACATCTGGTACTACGTATGTACATCAACTCTCCTCTCAATCAGAGATTCACGATTCCCAACACCTTTTGGAGGTCCAAAAATGTGTTGTAATCTAGCGGTTTGGTGAATAGATCAGCTAGTTGCTTTTATGATGATACATGCTCGAGGGTCACGATTCTCATCTCAACGAACTCTCTCACAAAGTGATGTCCGTGAGTGCTGAACATGATTCTTAGACAGATTTATAGCACTCGTATTATCACAATGGACTAGCGTAGGGTCAGAAGTAATATCATTAATCCACAAGAATCTGGCACATCCAGCAACAACTCCTCAAGGCTATGTACTCTGCTTTGACTGTCGACAGTGAAACACAATTTTGTTTCTTGCTATGCCAAGATACCATGTTGTTTCCAAGAAAGAAACAGCCACCAGAGATGCTTCGTCGCCCATCTACACAGCCAGCCCAATCGGCAACGCAAAAGCCAAAAAGATTCACATTAGTTTCAAAAATATAATGAAGACTGAAATCTAATGTACCTTTCACATGTTTTATTATACGCTTGATAGCGTTGAAATATGACTCTTTTGGGTGTGCTTGGTATCGTGCACATATTCCTACACTCAAGCACAAGTCAGGGTGACTCGCAGAAAAATATAGGAGACTGCAGATCATAGCACGATACAACTTCTCATCCACTGGTTTTCCATCATTGTCTCGAGACAGCTTAGTGGTGGTGCTCATTGGAGTGCTTGCTATCTTACTGGTTTGCATTACAAATCGCTTGACTAGATTCTTGGCATATGTGCTTTGTGAGACCGTGATACCATCATCCAGTTGTTTGATTTGCAGCCCAAGGAAGTAGCTAAGTTCTCCAACCATACTCATCTCAAACTCTTTTGTCATAGTATTGACAAACTTAGCAACCATAGGCTGGGATGTACCTCCAAAAATAATGTCATCGACATACACTTGAATGATCAGAATCCCTTTTCCTTTGTCTTCTATGAAGAGAATTTTGTCAACTCCCCCTTTCATACCAGGCTCGAGGAGCTTGTTTAAGTCCATAGAGAGCCTTCTTGAGCTTGTATATATGATCAGGAAAGTGAGGATCCTCAAAACCTTTAGGCTGGGTTACATATACTTCTTCCTGTAGTATGCCATTCAAAAATGCACTCTTGTCATCCATTTGATAAAGCTTGATCCGAAGGTTGCAAGCCATTGCAAAAAGTAGTCTAATTGACTCAAGTCTGGCAACTGGGGAAAATGTCTCATCGAAATCCACACCTTCAATTTGTGAGTATACTTGGCCCACAAGTCTTGACTTGTTTCTGACCACATTTCCCTCTTCATCAATATTGTTCTTGTAAATCCACTTAGTTCTAACAATGTTCACATTTTCTGGTCTTGGAACTAATACCCAAACTTCCAATCGATCTAATTGCTCCATTTCATGATTCATTGAGTTGTCCAGAACTTATCATTCCAGGCTTCCTGGATATTCTTTGGCTTGATCAGTGACACGTAACATCCTTGCTTATTCATCTCAGCCATGAAACATGCCAATCTAACCATTTTTTTGAAGTCAATTTGCTTCTTCCTAGTGACTCTCTCATCAAAGATTCCACTAATATCTACGGAGGAATGATTTTTATGAACACGTCCTTTATGAAGATTGACTTGTTCTCCTCCTTATCGCTTTCTTCGTCAGACTCTTCTTTAATACTACCCTCAGCTGGTGAAGTGTCAGTCAGTGTAACACACTCAATGGTTTGTGTTATCCTTGGTTGATAAAAATCAACACTATCATCGAACACAATGTTCACATTATCTCCAATAAACTTGGTGTGTTGATTGTAGACTCTGTAGGCTGAGCTGTTTGTTGAGTATCCCAGAAACATTCCAACATCACTTTTAGCATCAAATTTTCCTAGGTGCTCCTTGTCGTTGAGAATGTAACATAGGCATCCAAAAACATGCATGTGTCTGAGATTAGAAGTTTTTCCTTTTAATATCTGATAGGGTGTAGTCTTTGTCTAAGATTTGACATACTCTCGGTTGATCACATAGCATGCAGTTCCAATTACTTCCGCCCAGAACCTAGATGGCACATTGTTACCACACAACATTGCTCTAGCCATCTCCTGCAATATTTTGTTTATTCTTTCCAATACTCCATTCTGTTGAGGAGTTTTGTGAGCAGCATACTGAAGTTGAATTCCCTGACTTTGACAGAACTGATCAAAATGTTCATTATGAAACTCATCGCTATGATCACTCTTAATTTGAATGATTCCACCTTTTTGTTTTTATTGTTTAAGCTGCAACGCCAATATTCGAAAATGTACTTGGAAAAATCATCAACCAAGACAAATATACATCTCTTGCCAGCAATGCTGTCAGGAGTTGTAGTACCTGATCTCTGCAGGAAATCCATGTGAACCAGTTCTAGTACTCGTGTAGACATGATCTCCGCAATCTGCTTGTGTTGAACTTTAATCTGTTTACCTTGGCAGGAAGCTCCACAAACTGTGTCTGTTTGTTTTTCTAAGTCATAAATTCCTCTAACCACTTTAGCGTTGAGGAGCCTGGTCAAACCATTGGTGTTCATGTGGCCGAGTTTCTTGTGCCAGAGATAAAAGTTTTGACTCTCTTACTGAGAAGCACATGTGTGGCGACTGATATCTTGTGCATTTACACGGTTTTAGGTTTCATTTTAGTTAATTTATCTAGCATTTAGAGTTTATTTAGGTTGCATAGCATTGCATATGTCTATATCAGGTATTGGAGATCCTTTATGGTGATTTTGGAGGCATTTAGGATGTTTTGGGACCAAATAAGAGATATTTTGAGCATAAGTCGTCACCATGCCTCACCACCGTAGCGACATAGCCATAGCGACATCAACAAGTCGCTATGGATCAACCCGAGCTTCCTAGCGACAAAGCGTAGTGACCTCTCCTAACCGCTACAAGACATCGACTCAAGACGAAGCCGTAGCGACACCATCGTAGCGACATGACGTCGTCGCTATGAAGTATTGCGAGCTCACTAGCGACATGGTGTAGCGACCTTGCCAAGTCGCTACAAGAACCTGAAAACCAGTCGAAGTTAACTAAGTGCCGTCGCGACATGAGTGTAGCGACTTGAGTAAGTCGCTAGAACCTTCCCCCGACTTCCTAGCGACATGGTGTAGCGATGACTGCAAGTCGCTACACGCCCTGAAGAACACACGAACCAGCTAGCAACCTTTACGTAGCGGGGAGACCAAGTCGCTACAGGCGAAAAAGACTTCTTTTGTCGGGTCGACCCAGGTTTGTTGGGTTGACCCGGTTCGTTTTTAGGTTTACTATAAATACACTTTAGACCAGAATATTTATCTTAGCTTGTTTTCTCTCTAAAAACACATTTTGTTATTTGGTGAAAGATTCATCCTTTATCATATTTTCACCTTGTTGTCTTGTGTTTATTGTTTGAACTTTATCACTAACCATGTTTAACCTTGAATCATTCATGGTTTTTGGGTTTAACATGTCTATTAGTGAGTCGTTACCTTTTGGATTTATGGGTTAGGATGATTAGAGTGATTGAGTGACGATTTAGGGTGTTTAGTGTTAGATCATCTTGTTTCCTTGCTTATCTACTATTCTTATTGCTAGATTATTGTTGGCCTCTCTAATCTAGATCATTAGGCATTTCCTACCCGGAAGGTGTTCGATGAAATGCCCGAACCAAGGTTATCTTGCTCTTAGCATTCTTGACCAAAGACATTTGATGTTAGGATTTCTTAGATAGTTAGTAGACTAGTTCTTAATGATTGCTTTAGCTATTTCAACCAAAGACATTTGATGTTTGATTAGTTAAAACAAATGAGCATTTATCTTGACAAAGAACTTGTTTAGGATTGTGTCAAGACTTAAGGAAGCTATTGGTTGATAGCTTGCCACCCTAGGTTGAATCTCTATCACTTGGAATCAAGTCCTTACACCCATGAGTCCTCTTTATTCCTATTGAACTAAAGTTTAAGTTGAATTAGTCTTGTTAGTTTTGTTACTTGATAAAATCATTCCCTTGGTTGCACTTAGATTAAGCATGAACTTGTATTCCTGTTGCATCGAGATCACTTAGAATCGGATTGACATCTTTCTATATTACTTCAATATTAGGATCCTTGAAAAGCCCTTATCAAATTTGGCGTCGTTGCCAGTTCTAAGTAGATTTTGACAATGGGATTTGGTTGTTTGCTTGAGACTAAGTTTTCGTTTTAGTTATTTGATAACTTACACACTTTCTTCACCTCTTTTGTGTCTCAGGTATATGAACTTGAGGAGAAGAGGACCTACTGATCTTGTTCCCCTAGTTGAAGATATTAGAGCATTTGAAAGAGAAATTGCAAGAAAGAGACGCGAAGATGAGCATCGAGCACACCTACTGAGGTTGGGATTGGATATGGATCAACAACCTCATGTTGAAGATGCTGCTCAAGCGGGCAATGGTCAGGGATCTGACAACCCTAGACCTCACCATCCACAACGCCAAGCTCGCCCTATTGGCACCTATGATCAACCTCATATTCATGGAAATGGGTTGGGACTTCGAGCTCCAGCTGTGGAAAACAATAACTTTGAGGTCAAGTACAGCTTGATCAACATGATAGAGAACCACAAGTACCATGGTCTTGCTCTAGAAGATCCACTTGATCATTTGTATCAATTCGACAGATATTGTGGGTTGTCAAAGACCAATGGAGTCTCTGAAGATGCTCTCAAGCTGAGGCTGTTTCCATTCTCCTTAGGAGACAAGGCTCATACATGGGAAAAGAACATTCCAAGTGACTCAATCACTACTTGGGATGACTGCAAAAAAGCCTTCCTCAACAAGTTCTTCTCTTCTTCAAGAACTGCCAAGTTGAGAAACGATATCTCTGGATTTTAACAACAAAATCTTGAAAGCTTTGGGGAAGCTTATGAGCGGTTCAGAAGCTACATCTCTCAATGTCTACATCATGGTTTCAGCTTGGAGAGTCAACTTAGTATCATCTACAGAGGTGCTTTACCCAAATATAGAAGTCGACTTGATACTGCTAGCAATGGTTTCTTCTTAGGAAGAACTAAAAGAGATGCTTTGGAGCTGGTCGAGAACATGGCTCAGAGCGATACGGTTTCCACTGAAGAGTACGATAGAAGCAATAGATGCAGTGGGGGTGAAGATCAAAGCACAAAGAGAGAGTTGAAAGCTCTACAAGACAAGATTGATATGCTTCTTTTGGACAGACCCAAACAAGAGAAAGTGAATTTTGTTGGTGAAAAGAGCAAAGAGGTCACAGCTGTAGTAAATGAAGTTGAAGGTCTTGAGGGTCAAGAAGAGCTTTGCTTTGTGAATGCTAATGACAAATGTTACAAGAAGGAGTCAAACTTTCAGTACAACAATTATCAACAAAAGTCCTTCTACAACAACCAAAAAGGTGATTACCAAGCTAAGCAAAACTATCCCCCGGTTTCTCCACCAAAGGAAACCAATCTACTCAAGCTCAAGGAAGTTCTTCCGACTCTCAACCCCCAGGTTCCAATGTGGAAGCAATGTTCAAACAACTATTGGATGCTCAAGCAAGGAGTGAGAAAAACATTGGCTATGAGTTGAAGAACATCCACACCAAGATTGATGGGAGCTACAATGAACTCAACAACAAGTTCAAGGCTCTAGAAAATCAGTTTGCTTCCTTTAGCTCCTCCTCCAATCGCCAAATGGGGTCTCTTCCCGGAAAATCAGAGCAAAATCCCAAGGAGACAATGCAAGCTATCACTCTAAGAAGCGGTAGAGAGTTGCCTTCTAGAATTCTCATTAAGGATAATGAGAAGCAAAGTGGGAGGTGGTCATCAATATAGATGATGATGTTGTGATTGTTGATGAGAAGACTAATGAAGAAATCTTGGATAAGATAGTTGAAGCCAAAGGAAAAGGGAAAATCGGAGAAGAGAAGAAAGTTGTGAACAAGGATGAAGCTGCTACTTCATCAAAAGGAACTCCATTCAATCCTCCTCCCTATGAGCCAAAACTTCTCTTTCCCGGTAGGTTTAAGAGACAGCTTTTGGAGCAATATAAGTCATTATTTGAGAAGCAAATGAGTGAAATTCAGATCACCATGCCTATTATTGACGTCTTCATGTTGGTACCTCATTATAGTAAATTCTTGAAGGATGTTGTGTCACAAAAGAAGAAAGAAATGTAAGGGATGGTGATTCTCACTCATGAGTGCAGTGCTATCATCCAGAGGTTGACTGCTCCTAGAAAGCTTGAGGATCCAGGAAGCTTCACTTTACTTTGTGCCATTGGACCTTTGACCTTTGAGAGGTGTCTTTGTGACTTGGGGGCAAGTGTTAGTCTCATACCCTTGTCAATTGCTAAGAAGCTTGGGTTTACTCAATACAAGAAGTATAGAATCTCTTTGGTGTTGACTAATCGCTCTGTGAAGCTACCTATAGGTATCTTCGAAGACCTTCCCGTCATGATTGGGAACTGCAAATTGCCCACTGATTTTGTGGTGCTTGAGATGGATGAAGAGCCTAAGGATCCCTTGATTCTTGGAAGGCCTTTCCTTGCAACTGCTGGAGCTATTGTAAATGCAAGAGATGGTAAGATTGATCTCCACCTTGAGAAAGGGAACATTCTTCATTTTGATGTCAAGGAGGTGATGAAGAAACCCACCATTCAAGATCAAGTGTTCTACGTTGATGAGATAGAAGTTCTAGCTGATGAGTTTCTTGAGGAGCTAGCACTTGAGGACTCTCTACAACATGCTCTAATAGTTGATAGAGAGATCCAAATGGTTGAGAACAAAGATAACGCTAAGTATGCAAGGTTGTTAGATTCTCACAAGGAGAAAGTGGGAGAAGGCCAGTTCATAGAGATTCCACAAGTGGTTCATCATGTTGCCTCAGTGGATCCGCAAGAGAACCTCCAACTAAAGGATTGGAGTGAGCTCAAGGCACCAAAAGTGGAGCTTAAACCTCTTCCCCTTGGAGTAAGGTATGCATTTCTTGGCCCCAATAATACATATCCTGTCATTGTGAGTAGTGAACTTGATGCAACTGAATTGTCTACACTTTTGAATGTAACTTAAAAGGTTTAGAAAGGCAATAGGTTACTCACTAGATGATATCAAAGGGATATCACCTTCTCTATGCATGCATAGGATACATCTTGAGGATGAATCAATGACTTCTATAGAACATCAAAGAAGGTTGAATCCTAACTTAAAAGATGTTGTAAAGAAAGTGATTCTTAAACTCTTGGATGCCGGTGTGATTTACCCTATCTCGGATAGTAAATGGGTATCTCTTGTGCATGTAGTTCCAAAGAAAAGTGGTATCACAGTGGTTAAGAATGAAAATGATGAACTAATACCAACAAGAACTATAACAGGACATAGGATGTGCATTGATTATCGAAAACTTAACTCAGCCTCTAGGAAAGATCATTTTCTATTACCATTAATTTATCAAATGCTAGAGAGGTTTGCAAACCATCCTTATTACTGTTTTATTGATGGATATTCGGGATTCTTCCAAATCCCCATACATCCCAATGATCAAGAGAAGACAACTTTCACATGCCCCTATGGTACCTTTGCTTATCGAATGATGCAATTTGGGTTATGTAATGCTCCAGCTACCTTTCAAAGGTGCATGATGTCAATCTTCTCGGATCTAATAGAAGATGTTGTGGAGGTATTCATGGATGATTTCTCCGTCTATGGATCTTCGTTTTCCGGTTGTTTGTCAAATCTTTGCAGGGTCCTACAGAGATGTGAAGACACTAACCTAGTGCTGAATTGGGAGAAGTGTCACTTCATGGTTAAGGAAGGTATTGTGCTTGGACACAAGATTTCTGAAAAGGGTATTGAGGTGGACAAGGCTAAGATTGATGTGATGATTGGATTAGCTCCACCGAAATCAATAAAGGACATTAGAAGCTTCCTTGGTCATGCCGGTATCTATAGAAGATTCATCAAGGATTTCTTGAAGATAGCTAGGCCATTAACCAAGTTACTATGAAAGGAAGCTACCTTCGACTTTGATGAAGAGTGTCTTGTAGCTTTCAAGAAGCTGATAAGTGAGCTCATTAGTGCCCCCATTGTTCAACCACCAGATTGAGATCTTCTTTTTGAGATCATGTGTGATGCTAGTGACTATGATGTGGAGCAGTTTTGGGACAGAAGAAAGACAAGAAGACTCATGTGATCTACTATGCAAGTAAAACTCTTGATGATGCCCAAATGAAGTATGCAACAACTGAGAAGGAACTTTTAGCTATAATGTTTGCATTTGAAAAGTTCAGGAGCTACTTGGTTGGGTCTAAGGTGATTGTCTACACCGACCATGCAGCTTTGAGACATCTCTTGGCCAAGAAGGATGCTAAACCAAGATTGTTGAGGTGGATTTTGCTACTACAAGAGTTTGATCTTGAGATCAAAGACAAGCCTTGAGTTGAGAATGGTGTAGCTGATCATTTGTCAAGAATGAGAGTGGAGTGTGGGATTCCTATTGATGAAGGACTTCCGGAAGAGCAAATCATGGCCATAAAAGCAGTGGTAACAGTTTGTGAAACCGGTAGGAAGCTGGAAGAGGTCAAGGCAACAAATGAAAAGGGTCCTTGGTATGCTGATTTAGTGAACTACTTGACTTGTGGAAAAGAACCTTTGGGACTCCAAGGGTATGCTAAGAAGAAGTTCTACAAGGATGTGAGAAGATGCTTTTGGGATGAACCTTATCTCTACATACTTTGTAGGGATCAACTCTATAGAAGAGTAGTAGCTGAAGAAGAAGTTAAAGTGATCCTTACATGTTGTCATGGATCATCCTATGGAGGTCACTTTGCTACATTCAAGTCAGTTGCTAAGGTGCTACAAGCTGGATTTTGGTGGCTACACATGTTCAAAGATACTCAAGACTTTGTCTCAAGGTGTGATTCATGCCAAAGAAGAGGAAACATCACCAAGAGGAATGAGATGCCTCAAAACCCAATCCTTGAGGTAGAAGTGTTTGATGTGTGGTGTATTGACTTCATGGGACCATTCTCATCCTCCTTTGGCAATGAATATATCTTAGTTGCTGTAGACTACGTCTCCAAGTGGGTGGAGGCAATAGCCAGTCCAACAAATGATGCTAAAGTTGTCCTCAAGATGTTCAAGAGCATCATCTTCCCAAGAGTTGTGATCAGTGATGGAGGCTCTCACTTCATTAACAAACTGTTTGAGAGTCTTCTCAAGAGGAATGGTTTCAAGCATAAGGTTGCAACCCCTTACCATCCCCAAACAAGTGGTCAAGTTGAGATCTCCAACAGAGAAATCAAAGCCATTTTAGAGAAGACTATTTGAGCAACAAGGAAGGATTGGTCTATCAAGTTAGATGATGCACTTTGGGCATATAGAACCGCTTACAAGACTCCCTTGGGCACTACACCTTTTAATCTAGTGTATGGGAAAGCTTGTCATCTACCAGTAGAGCTTGAGTACAAGGCATTGTGAGCTGTGAAATTGTTGAATTATGACATCAGGAGTGATAAGGAAAAGAGACTTCTCCAACTAAATGAGCTTGATGAGATTAGGCTTGATGCTTTTGAGAACTCAAAGATCTACAAGGAGAAGACCAAGGCTTTTCATGATAAGAGTATCTTGAAGAGAGAGTTCAAGGCTGGTGATCAAGTGTTGCTTTACAATTCTCGGTTGAAGCTGTATCCCGGGAAACTTAAGTCTAGATGGTCCAGCTCATTCGAAGTCAAGGAAGTTAAACCATATGGGGCAATCTTGTTGAGTTGTACTGATGGAAGAGACTTTATGGTCAATGGACAAAGAGTCAAGTTGTACATGGGAACCACCATGGAAGGAGAAGGGATCTCAGTCCCACTCTCTGATCCCAATTCCGCCTAACCTCAAAGAAAGGAAGTCAAGCTAGTGACTTAAAACAAGCTCGCTTGGGAGGAAGTCCCATGTCTATCCTTGTATATATTTTATCTTTCTTTATCTTTTTAGGACTGTTTAAAGTTTTTGAGTGAGTCTTTGAGCCAAGTAAATCACACGTAGCGACTTCATCCTAGCAAGATAAACATGTCGCTACACTGCAACACGAGATGAGCAAAGCGTAGCGACCTAGCCATAGCGATTTGGTGAAGTCGCTAGAGGAATCCGCGAGCTCCCAAGCGACATAGCGTAGCGACAAGTCCGGGTCGCTATGGTTTCAAAAAGGACCGATGAAAATATTCCTAAGTATCGTAGCGACGTGGGTATAGCGATGTGAGGTCGTCGCTAAACTGCTCTGCGAACTTCCTAGCGGCGTGGCGTAGCAATGTGAGCAAGGCGCTACAAGTTTCTTGAAACGGATCAACGAAGACACGAACTGCCGTAGCAACCAAGCACTAGCGACTTGAGCTCGTCGCTACAAGTTTTGCGAACCTACTAGCGACTTGGTGTAGCGACTTGAGCTCGTCGCTACACGACCCAGGTAAGTCTTCTTCCTTTTGAAACCGGTTCAATTTTAATGAACCAGTTCGATGTCAGAACAAAACGGCGACCAACTCTCTCCTTTTCTCCTTCCTCTCCACACTCTCCCTTTCTCTCCCGAACCTCCATTAACATAACTCCTTCAATTCTCAACCATTTTCATTGATTCAAGTTGCTAGCTTCACGAAATCACTCTCTCTGTGCAATCAGTTCACTGATTTTCTCTCAAGCAAGCTACGGTACATTGAATTCGACTTGATTTTCATGAACCACAAAAATTCGAATTTTTCAAAGTTGTTGCATGGTCGAATTAGGGCTTAAGAAGTGTTCTTTATGTTCATATAAGCTTGTTTGTGGTGTTAGGTTGATGAATTTCGTGATAGAATGGCTTGAATTGCAATTTTGAAAATTAGGGTTCTTGAGCAATTTGGGGGAAATCGAAAATTTTGGAGAAATTAGTTGTTTCTACTTTGCTTAGCAGCAATTATGTGTTCTAGAGCTATTGATAAACCAATTGATTCATTTGCATTTCGTTTGCTTTTGAAAACTTGTTAAAAGGAAAAGCTTGGAATTGGCACTTGATATTTGAAATGCTTAATTGTGAATTGGCCTTTTGAGTGTTTGACAAGTGATTTGTGTAAGCTACTCATGATTGTTTAAGCTTTTTGTGGGAGTGATCGTAAGATTTCTTAAGTGTTTTGTTTCAGGTACCAATGAGGACAAGATCATTAGCAAGGAACAAGGAGCCCAATCCTAACCCTGCCCAAAGAGAAGAGGAAGAAAGGCTAGAGAATGAGCGGTTAGCGGAGATCACCAGAGAAATCGAAGAAGGTCTTGCAGCTCCATTCGAGAGTGAAAATGAAGAGGAAAGACCGGTTGTGAAAGCTAAGGCACCTAAAGGAAAAGGAAAGAAGAGTGCGTCTACAGCCCCAAGGGACAAGAACAACTATCCAACAAGGACCCAATTGCTTGCTCATCTCAGAGACGGGATCACATGGGTTCTAACAAGATTCCCGGATCCCTTGTTCTTGAGAGAGACAAAGTTGTATGATGAGGTGTTGCAAATGCTTCAGAACATGGGACTGCAATCACTCCTCGCAATGGAAGCCCAACCCTTTTATGAAGATGCTTATGTCAATTCCTTTCCTCACTCGGGGTGACCCGTTACAATGACGGGAATGATCAGTTCGGATATGGGAGGATTCAGTTCAGGGTGAGCGGGAAAACCTACAAGTTGAGCTACAAAGAGATAGGCGATATCATGGATCTTAATGACAATGAGCATGCCAGGATCCCTTCAGATTGGGGTATTGGCGACAAGCTTTGGCCCCTCATTGCAGGAGGTGAACCTCGCAACCCCCAATCCAACAAGAGCACAAGCATTCAAAACCCGATCATGCGGTACGTTCATCGTATCTTGGGTAATACTATCTTTGGTCGACGGGAGTTGGGTAATGTCTTGGAAGATGAGTTGCGTTTGATGGGACTTGGATTAGAGTCATTGCTGGGAAGAGCTACATTGTATGGTGAGGATGAGGCTATCTTTTCATCATTTGGTAGAGTTGGATTCTTCGTCAAGAGGTTAATGTACTATAAGGGATGGGTTTGGACTACATACGATAAGACACTGCAACTGAACATAGGCGGATTGATCACACCACTGTTGAGAGCAGTAGGTGTTCCTCTTGAAAATGAGCCTAAGGGTGCTCAAGGACCTTTGTTCATGGATGGCCCGTACATGAGGAAGATCAAGTTTCTAGCGGGGATGTACAACGACAAGTATGTCTTCTCTTTCCTCTTGGATGTTCATAAAGCAGCGCTTGTCTTGCCATGCCCGCACTTGGTAACAATCAGCCAGAGATCCTCCGTCACTTTTGACATCCCACACCACCACCAGCTTGTTGGACACGCTACGCTCGGTCGTGTCCCCAATAGGAGGAGAATTTCTACGATACAATCTACTGCTGGACCCTCTTCTTCCACTGCTGCCCCTGCATCCACTTCCAGGGCTGTCCCTGAGATTCATGAGGAAGGACCAAGGCTCTATGGCCCTCCTCGATATCACTTCAAGCCATTTACAGCACCTCACCCACAGGCTCCCTTGCGTGATGCTCATGAATACATTGGGAAGCTTGAAGGATGGAATAGAATTCAGGACAAGACTATCTATAAACTCAAGGCTAAGTACAAGGCTTTGAAGAAAACAGTGAAGCAGAACGCTCAGTCCTCAGCCAAGTTTATGAGTAAGGTTGGTGACATCTTGGTTAACGCGGGAATAGAAGTTTGTAGTGCAAGTGACTTTCACGTCGCCGAGACCTCTACTCAGCAGCCTCGTCACCGACTGTCGATAGATCGCCAGCGACACAAGAGGCAGAACCCTCCTCCTGTTCGTGAGGATTCTGAGAATGAATCTCCCTCCATGGATACCTCTGAGGAAGAAACCGAAGGTGAAGAAGCGCGATTTGAGAAACGCCAAGAAGCCGAGGGAGGTAATGAGGAAGAAGGTAGAGACGATGAGGAAGACAACGGCGAGGGAAGCGACGACGAGGCTACTGCCTCGGATTCACTCTGAGGTATCTCCATACCTTTATCTTTGTACATATTTTTCTAGTTTTTCCTTTATCTTATTTTCGGTATCTCTTTCTATCTTGATCACATACAGACTGTGTGATTCAAGTGTGGGGGGAGGTACCAAGTATTTAACCATTTGAATGTTTTGTGAATAAGCTTTGCATTGTAGACATTTTCATTGCATACACAAAAGAAAAGAAAAATAAAAAATAGGTTGTTCTAAGTCATGCATTGTAGAACATTTTAATTGCATCGAAAAACAAAAAATAATATATATCATCATTTAGAATCATGTAGTTGCATCACTTGCATCCTTAAGATTGAGTCTAAGCATACTCTTATTTATATATATATATATATATATATATATATATATATATAAAAGAAAGAAGATCATTTAGGTTACATCCATTTGCATTGGGAGCAAGGATTGAAAAATGCCATATAAAGAGCACATGTCTAGAACTCAAGTTGACACCCTTGTCAAACATATCAAGTAGCTTAAGCAATTCTTGGGAAAAAAAACTTGTATGTTTCGAGACTTGACAACTCTTCTCAAAGCTTGTTGTTTGCTTGATATTGACACTGTTCTTGAAAACCAACTCCAAACTGAACTTGAACTTAATGAACTTAACTTCTCTTGCATATGGGCACTTGCATATTTGGTCATGGATATTATACACATTTGGGATATCTTATCCATTCATTACCCTCTTGTTAACCCAAATGGCACCCCCTACCCAATATCCCTTACCATTCCTTGAAACCACCATTGATTTGTGAGTGAGGTCTCTTATTGATAGCTTGTCATGTGCAAAATCTTGAGAGTATTGGAGGCGACATAGGTTTGTTCTCATTCTTGGCTAGCATTAGGACCTCTTTAGAGCTAGCACTTAGGAGCATGGTTGGGTTTAGGTACTTTAATTCATTGATCTATGGAATTGGAGAGAATTGGTGAGGGGAGATCAATCCAAAAAGAGTGTTAAGAAAAAGAAAAACTTCTAGGGACTAAGAAAAAAAAAAGGGGGACAAGAAAGCTCTAGTGTAAGAAAAAGGGGACAAGACAAGAAATAGTAAGTAGTGGGTAATGAAGAAAAGAGTATTGAGCTAAGTACAAAAAAGAAGAGTCCCTAGTTAGTTAAGAAGAGAAAAAGAATGAAAATGCTCATTAGGTGAGTGAAGAAAGTGGGTTTAGTTTTTTATCTTTGAAGTGATGAAAGGAAGGGGGGTAGAACTTGGCATCAATTAGGAAATGGTAGAGTGATGAGAACCAATCTATGTATGCATGAGTTGCTTCCTTTCTTAGATAAATTTTGCATAATGATCAAGCTCCTTTTTCTTGAGTGTTGTCACATTGAAAAGATACATTAAAACCCTCTCTTCTTTCACATTATACCCTCTTCACACACCAAGCCAAATGATAGAGATCAAGTCCCCATTTGCGAGAATTCACCTTTGTGTTGTCTAATTGAATGTGAGAGTTGGTCTAGGGAGCATGTTGGTGGATTGACATTACAGCTTGTGTAGAGATATAAGAGCTTTGATAGGCCTTGAGAAGCTAGAGTATAATTAAAGTGTTTGCTCATGCTATTTGCTATGTTTTTCTAAGGATGTCACCTTGAGGGTTAGAAAGTGTTTCATTGGCTATGAGCTCCCAACTCCTTATCCCCTCCTCTAATGAGTTCTTGAAAGTTTACTTGTGGACAAGTAAAGGACTAGTGTGAGGGAGTTGATATCTTGTGCATTTACATGGTTTTAGGTTTCATTTTAGTTAATTTATCTAGCATTTAGATGCATTTAGAGTTTATTTAGGTTGCATAGCATTGCATATGTCTATATCAGGTATTGAAGATCCTTTATGGTGATTTTGGAGGCATTTGGGATTTTTTGGGACCAAAGAAGAGATTTTTTGAGCATAAGTCGTCACCATGCCTCACCACCGTAGCGACATAGCCATAGCGACATCAACAAGTCGCTATGAACCCACCCGAGCTTCCTAGCGACAAAGCGTAGCGACCTCTCCTAACCGCTACAAGACATCGACTCAAGACGAAGCCGTAGCGACACCAGTGTAGCGACATGACGTCGTCGCTATGAAGTATTGCGAGCTCACTAGCGACATGGTGTAGCGACCTTGCCAAGTTGCTACAAGAACCTGAAAACCAGTCAAAGTTAACTAAGTGTCGTGGCGACATGAGTGTAGCGACTTGAGTAAGTCGCTAGGACCTTCCCCGGGCTTCCTAGCGACATTGTGTAGCGATGACTGCAAGTCGCTACACGCCCTGAAGAGCACACGAACCAGCTAGCAACCTTGACGTAGCGGGGAGACCAAGTCGCTACATGCAAAAAAGACTTCTTTTGTCGGGTCGACCCAAGTTTGTTGGGTTGACCCGGTTTGTTTTTAGGTTTACTATAAATACACTTTAGACCAGAATATTTATCTTATCTTGTTTTCTCTCTAAAAACACATTTTGCTATTTGGTGAAAGATTCACCCTTTATCATATTTTCACCTTGTTGTCTTGTGTTTATTGTTTCAACTTGATCACTAACCATGTTTAACCTTGAATCATCCATGGTTTTTGGGTTTAACATGTCTATTAGTGAGTAGTTAGCTTTTAGATTTATTGGTTAGGGTGATTAGAGTGATTGAGTGAAGATTTAGGGTGTTTAGTGTTAGATCATCTTGTTTCCTTGCTTATCTACTATTCTTATTGCTAGATTAGTGTTGGCCTCTCTAATCTAGATCATTAGGCATTTCTCACCCAGAAGGTGTTCGATGAAATGTCCGAACCAAGTTGATCTTGCTCTTAGCATTCTTGACCAAAGATATTTGATGTTAGGATTGCTTAGATAGTTAGTAGACTAGTTCTTAATGATTGCTTTAGCTATTTCAACCAAAGACATTTGATGTTTGATTAGTTAAAGTAAATGAGCATTTATCTTGTCAAATAACTTGTTTAGGATTGTGTCTAGACTTAAGGAAGCTATTGGTTGATAGTTTGCCACCCTAGATTGAATCTCTATCACTTAGAATCAAGTCCCTACACCCATGAGTCCTCTTTTTTCTTATTGAACTAAAGTTTAAGTTGAATTAGTCTTGTTAGTTTTGTTACTTGATAAAATCATTCCCTTGGTTGCACTTAGATTAAACATGAATTTGTATTCATGTTGCATTGAGATCACTTAGAATCGGATTGACATCTTTCTATATAACTTTGATATTAGGATCCTTGAAAAGTCCTTGTCAATGACTTCCACATATAAAAATTATTCCCAAAATGGATTCCACATAGAACCATGTTTCCTTTTGGGTCAACTGCACGACACTCTTTGCTATTAAAAATAACTTCCAGTCCTTCATCACAGAACTGTTTTACACGGATGAGGTTGGCCTTGAGTCCATCCACAAAATAGACATTTATGAGACGAGGCAGATCTACTCGTTCCATCACACCTACACCACGAATTTTACCTTGTCCTCCATCACCAAAAGTTACTTTTCCTCCCTTGATGTGTTCAAGTTTCTCAATATAGTCTTGATTTTCTGTCATATGTCTTGAACAACCACTGTCAAAATACCAAGAGAAGTCGACCTGACTGTTATTTTCGCCACAGGTGTAAGAAAAATTACTTATCAGATCTGAATCATCTTGTATGTTAGCCATATTGCATACAAAATGTTGTGAGGTTTCAGTGTGTGACACAATGTTCTCAGAGTGTGAAACCTTTTGAGTGCAATCTTTGTAGTTTGGATACATATTTTGTTTAGCTATGCAAACGTGACCATATGCAGATGGTTCTACAAAGCACATATTTAATCTCCAAGCTTGTTCATACTAGTGTCTGCGGAAGTAACAAAATCTGACGTTATGACCATGTTTACCACAGAAGTGACAGCCATTTCCACGTTTTATTGACACCACTTTTTTCTTTTTTTAAATAATATCAACATCAGGTTTGGTTTCTGCAAGTTTCATGTCCTCCTTTTCCCTTGGTGCCTCTTTTAAAAAGGCAACTTGTTCTCATGCTTCAGCAGATTTGGATGTAGAAACTAAAATCCTAGACCCCAGTTGGAGCTCGGACACTGCCCCAAAGTAAGAAGATGATCAAGTGTTGAATTACCAGTATTAAGCATCCTTAGCATTTTGTAGTTTTCAGTGAATTGGCTCTCTAGTAATTTGCTATTGTCCATCTCCTGAACCAGTAGATCACTCAGTTGATTGAATTTGACCTCAAATTGCTTATGAACTCTTTCTTGTTCAGCCATGGCTCTCTTAAGTGAAAGTACTTCCTGATCGAATTTCTTCAATATGGAGTGAACTGGAGTCTGGACACTGGGCTGTTCCAATTCCAAGATGTTTACCTGAGCTTTTAACATAGCCTTATTCTTGAGAAGATGTATATTCATACAGTTTACACTCAGTCATACACACGACTAGCGACAGACCTTCTAATCTCTCAAAAAACAAAGATTGAGCCGAACTTACAAGTCACTCGCACTTGCTAGCTGACAAGAATAAAACCTCTTGCTCAAGCTTTTTCTCAGTTGAACGTTTAACCTAAATCTACCGAAGCTAATTCAGTTATATACGTTCCTTAACTATAATATTCAGTTTCCTAATATCGTGTTGCTTCACGCCAAAACAATATCTTGGACCTAATAATTATTTGAAACGTCATCTTTCCATAACTAACTCGCAACGGTGTGTCACACATCGATTAGTATGTGTGACTCTTTCTTTCGTTCTACGAAACCACTAAACTCTTTTTTGAGTTTACAACCGATTTAGTTTATCGGACATTTAATTTTAATATAAGTATTTGTTGTTAAAAAAAAAAAAGATATACACGAATAGCGTGTGTGCTGAATGTTCACGTGTAAAAGAGATACTAACATATGTGTTTTTTTTTTGGTCAACACTAACATATGTGTTTATTCGTCACAAATGTATACACGAATGCTGTCGGACATCGATTCCCTTGTGTTCGCTTCGTCTTATCCTTACTCCTGTAAAATTTCTTTTGTGTCGAGAAACTGCAATGGGCCTGCGGACCAAATTGCAAAAGCTACTCTTTCACTCCTGTTTTTATTTAATCAAATATGATGTGGTCCAAAAAGAAAATGTATACACGGATAAGGTGTGTCCTGAATGTTTTACGTGTAAGCTACACACAATTAACATGTATCTGTAATAGTGCAATATATGAACATATATATATACAGGCTAAGATAAACACTATAACATTCTATAATCGAAAGCAACAATCTTTTATTCTTCGTCATAAGATATGCTAAAGACTAATAAACGATTGTCGCTTTCGATTATAGTGTTCATCTAGCCTATATAAATATAGTGTTACTTTAAAATCAGTTTAATGAAAATGATATTATTTTACTTTGGTTTGCATCAGTTATATCATTTGATCTAATATAAAAAAACTATTAAATCAATAAAAAATTAACATATATATATATATATTATAGCACATATATGTATATAGCAAAAGTAATTAATCATAATCCCCGAAAAAATCATAACAATACACTAATATAACAACCCACTTGTTTTGGATTTTTTTGTTTGGCTTTTAATTTAAATGATACTTGTTATAGTAGTTTTATCTCAACAAAAACATTTCTTTCTATTCAGATATATTCATTCATCGCCTTTCTTACTCTCATTTATTTGTTTTCCTTTATCAGTTTTTCTTAATCAACAAGAATCAAGCTTATTTTATGAGTCATGATGATGATAATTTAATTTCTTCTTACGAAGAGTATATCGACCAAAACTGATGGGAAGTTTTGATCATAGTATTACTTTCTGTTTTTCTCCTTTTCGCTCTCTTTTAGGTTTCATTAATTTTGGAACATTACATTTTCTATAGAGACTTCTTTTTACAATCTAAGGATACTTCTTTAAAACTTTTGCAATCTTTCCATGTTCAAAGAACTTCACCTTAAATCAATAAAATTTAGCTTTCGAACCCTACCTGATTAATTTCTCTTCATCGCATCTTAATTTGCTTTTAATTGTCATCTAAAATTGTAATAGTTTCTCTTTAAGGTGTTTGGATTTATCAAATTCATCACCTTTTATATTCTGTGACACAACATGATCCTTTTTTTAGATTTTTGGTTGATTTTGTTGAATAATGGGATGCATATCCATATGAAATGTATGGTTTACTATTTTTGTCAGAACGGAAAGCCAACATTGCGAGGATGAGCTAAAAGGTCGAACAAGATGCATAGTTATCTCTCTTATGTAGTCATGTAACTAGGTTATGATGAATAAATTATGTAATTTACTTTGCATTTGATTTGTTTTTTGTATTTAATTATGTATTTAGTTTGTATTTTTATATTTTTAAAAGAAATTGATAAAATATGCTATTTTTGTCATATTTTAACTAGTATCAATTTATAAAACTGACATACATATAACATTAATTATTTATAAAGGATAATAATAATTTAAAATCGTAATTGTAAATGATGCAATTATTGAAGTCATTTGAAAATTAATATTTGTTTTACTTCATTTATTAATAAATAATATAAGTAGTTAAATCAATTATTTTAACTGATATAAAACCTTTATCATTTTTAAAAACTCATACAAATTTTAAGTGATGTAAATATCTGTTTTCACCAAAAGAAAAAGTAAATATAATATAATGAGACAGTTTTTGACTTATTAATAACATTCTAGGTCATTTTCTTATACCAACATATTTTTCTCTTTCTTTCAACACACATTTTGTATTTTTATGTCTTTTCATTTACTTCTACTAACTAAAACATAACTATGTTATAATTAGTAGTTCATACTTTTTTTCTCTTCTTATTTTTCCTTCTTTCATAAAGTTTGGTTCCTTTTATTTTCAAGAGATTAACTTACCAAATCTTTATTTTATTTACAGTCGTTCTTACTCCATGGATTTCTTATTTGGTATCTAATGAAGTTTGTTAATCATTTGATTCAGGTTATGTTCTTTTGATCTAGACGGTGCAAATATTCAAATGTTATTTGTTTGGACACTATTACATATATTTAGATGTTGCATAATCTATACAATTTACAAAATCTAGATATTTGAGATTTAAAAAAATATAGAGTTTAGATGCAACATTTATATTTCCAAATCCAAAAGATTTAGATACCTTTCGCTACAAATATAAAAGCTAATTAGATTAGTTATTATAATCATTATATAATATTTTAAAATGAGAAAATTATGTTTTTCTGTCAAAATCGTAATACAAGTTTTTCACCAAAAAATAAGATCATGTTGTTCTGCCAAAACCATAGAATTCGTAAAATATTGTTTTACACCAAATCATAAATTCATGTGTTTTCGCAAAAACTAAAAATTACATTTTTCTGCTAAATCCATAAAATCGTGTTCTCTCGCCAAAACCACAAAATCATGTTTTTCATTAAAACCAGAAAAATCGAATTTTCCGCTAAAAAAATTGTGTTTTCCTCCAATACAACAAAAATGCATTTTTCTGCAAACCGCGAAATGGTATTTTCTCATAAAACCGCAAAATCATGTTTTCTATTCAAAACTGCAAAATCACATTTTTCACCAAATAAAGAAAATGAATTTTTCTATTAAAACCGCAAATCATTTTTCCGAAAACATATTTTTCTGCTAAAGCAACAAAATCAAGTTTTCCGGCAAAACCGTAAAATCACGTTTTCTCTACAAAAGCATAAAATTCAGGTTTTCCGTCTAAAATGTAAAATGATATTTTAAAACCACAAGATTACATTTATCACCAAAACCAAATATTTTCTTTTCCCGCCAAATGGCAAAAAATGCATTTTTCTGCAACTGCAAAATCATGTTTTCTCATAAAACCGTAAAATTATGCTTTCTTGCCAAAACCACAAAATCACGTTTTTCTATCAAAAATCAAAATTGTGTTTTCCCACTAAAATTGCAAATTCATTTTTTTCGTTAAAACAATAAAATCCAATTTTCTGATAAAAACACAAAATTAAGTTTTCTCACCAAAGCATAAAATCAATTATTCTTGCAAAATCCATGAATCATGATTTTTCGCCAAAACTGCCAAAACATGACTCCATAGATTTTTACCTATATAAGCCGCAACTAAAGTGGCAAAAAAAAAGGAATGGTTTGATCTTCTTATTTTTCTTTCTCAAACCGAAAGAGCATAAATCGGGATCCTAATCATGGCGAATCCTTCAGAAAATATTGTGTATTCCAAAAAGAAATCTGATAAGTGAGTTTTTGAGTAAGTTTTTACCGCGAATCGTGCTTTTTCGCCAGTATGGTGATTATAAACCAACTAGGTTCCTAAAGACTACAACATTCTACACATACTCTACCCTCAATAAGATTAATGCTAGATATATTTATCAGTTTAAAACAAAAACTCAGAGCTAATCTTTGATTAAACCCTAATTAATCTCCAAACTTGTTCTACGACTCACATCTATCGTAATCTCGAACTTTAGGTTTTACTAATCAATTGTACACGTATGTGGATGTTTGTGAATATATGTACATGAGGATTTTGTATATGCAGATAGTCAAATTTATGTGTACACATGGATATACCATTGACCGTAAAAATGTTGAAACTTGAAAACGTATGTTATATATTTGTAAAATTATCTTTTAATAATGTTACATAACGGTTAGGTGTACATATATATTATATAACAATGTACATGTCTATACTTGTAAGATATTTTATCGGTAATGTATATGTGTACATAATTATATAATGGTTAGGTGTACATATATATTATAATTATGTGTACAAATAGGTAGTGTTAAGATAACTTTTTGGTGGATTGATGTACATTTGAATGTGTAAACACATTCATCTATACACACTTGAAAGATAATATTAAATTTTAAGACACTTTAGCCAATTTAATTACACTCTAGGACCCTAATTAGCTAAGCAAAAAGATTTTTTAAAAAACCTAAGCAACAAAATCCAGTTTTTTGGCAAAACCGTAAAATCACTTTTCTCGACAAAAGCATAAAATTCAGGTTTTTCGCCAAAACCGTAAAATGATATTTTAAGACCACAAGATTACCTTTCTCACCAAAACCAAAAAAATATTTTCTCACCAAATGGAAAAATGCATTTTTCTGCAAACCGCAAAATCATGTTTTCTCGCAAAACCGTAAAATTATGCTTTCTCGCCAAAACTATAAAATCACGTTTTTCTACCAAAAAATGAAATTATGTTTTCTCACAAAAATCATAAAATCTTATTCTTCCGCTAAAACAATAAAATACGATTTTCCGATAAAACCGCAAAATTGAGTTTCCTGACCAAAGCATAAAATCAATTTTCTTGCAAAAACCATGAATCATGATTTTCGCCAAAACCACGAATCATGCTTTTTCGCCAAAACTACAAATCGCGCATTTTTGCCAGTATGATGATTATAAACCAACTAGGTTCCGAAAGACTACAACACTCTACACATACTCTACCCTTAATAAGATTAATGCTAGATATATTTATCAGTTTAAAACAAAAACTCAGAGCTAATCTTTGATTAAACCCTAATTAATCTCCAAACTTGTTCTACGACTCACATCTATCGTAATCTCGAACTTTAGGTTTTACTAATCAATTGTACACGTATGTGGATGTTTGTGAATCTATGTACATGAGGATTTTGTATATGCAGATAGTCATATTTATGTGTACACATGGATATACCATTGACCGTAAAAATGTTGAAACTTGAAAACGTATGTTATATATTTGTAAAATTATCTTTTAATAATGTTACATAACGGTTAGGTGTACATATATATTATAAAACAATGTACCTGTCTATACTTGTAAGATATTTTATCGGTAATGTATATGTGTACATAATTATATAATGGTTAGGTGTACATATATATTATAATCATGTGTACAAATAGGTAGTGTTAAGATAACGTTTTGGTGGATTGATGTACAATTGAATGTGTAAACACATTCATCTATACACACTTGAAAGATAATATTAAATTTTAAGACACTTTAGCCAATTTAATTACACTCTAGGACCCTAATTAACTAAGCAAAAAGATTTTTAAAAAAGCTAAGCAACAAAATCCAGTTTTTTGGCAAAACCGTAAAATCGCTTTTCTCGACAAAAGCATAAAATTCAGGTTTTCCGCCAAAACTGTAAAATGATATTTTAAAACCACAAGATTACCTTTCTCACCAAAACCAAAAAAATATTTTCTCACCAAATGGAAAAATGCATTTTTCTGCAAACCGCAAAATCATGTTTTTTCGCAAAACCGTAAAATTATGCTTTCTCGCCAAAACTATAAAATCACGTGTCTACCAAAAAATGAAATTATGTTTTCTCACAAAAATCGTAAAATCTTGTTCTTCCGCTAAAACAATAAAATACGATTTTCCGATAAAACCGCAAAATTGAGTTTCCTGACCAAAGCATAAAATCAATTTTCTTGCAAAAACCATGAATCATGATTTTCGCCAAAACCACGAATCATGCTTTTTCGCCAAAATCACAAATTGCGCATTTTTGCCAGTATGATGATTATAAACCAACTAGGTTCCGAAAGACTACAACACTCTACACATACTCTACCCTTAATAAGATTAATGCTAGATATATTTATCAGTTTAAAACAAAAACTCAGAGCTAATCTTTGATTAATCCTAATTAATCTCCAAATTTGTTCTACGACTCGCATCTATCGTAATTTCGAACTTTAGGTTTTATTAATCAATTGTACACGTGGATGTTTGTGAATCTATGTACCAGAGGATTTTTGTATATGTAGATCGTAAAATTTATGTATACACATGGATATACTATTGACCGTATAAATGTTAAAACTTGAAAACGTATGTTATATATTTGTAAAATTATCTTTTAATAATGTTATCTAACGGTTAGGTGTCCATATATAATATAAAACGATATACGTGTCTATACTTGTAAGATATATTCTCTGTAATATATATGTGTACATAATTATGTGTATATGTTTCAATGTGTACAAATAGGTAGTGTTAAGATAACTTTTTGGTGGGGTTATGTACATATGAATGTGTAAACGCATTCATCTATACACACTTGAAAGATAATATTAAATTTTAAGACACTTTAGAAAATTTAATTACACTCTAGGACCCTAATTAGCTAAGCAAAAAGATTTTTAAAAAAGCTAAGCAAAAAAAATTGCCCTTTAATGTTCATCACAAGAAATATGCCCAATTAACTGAAACAAGAAATATCTCAATCTTTTCTAAAACTGGTGGAATTGCAACCAGATGAAGACAATAATCAGCAACCCAACGGCGGCGTTCCTCCTTTGCTGCCTTCAACCTGAACTGGAAGCTTGCCGGATTAAAAGGATTGAGAAGACTAACCGTTCGATTAGGAGAAGTACTCGAGCTTGAACACATATCTACAAAACCATGTATATACTAAATCTAGAAAATAATATTTTATATAGAAACATGATTACTTACATGAAATATGAGATTTTGATATTTTTACAAGAAATGCTTTTTTTTTTTCTTTTGATCTGACTGAAATATGATTCTAGGGATTGACGATAGGAATTTTTAAGAAGGAATTGACAAGAAAATCATTAATAATTTTGATCTAAATTTAATTTTCTCTTTACAGAAAATTTTATTTTGTAATTTTAGCTAAAATAAGAAATTTTGTTCTTACGCACAACATTTAGGTTTCTGGTTAAGCTGCAAAATAACAATAATGATTCTTTTTGAAAATAAAATACAATTATGATATTCTTAAATTTTATAATTTTAACATAAAAATAATTTTTTGATATTTTTGAAGAGAGTTATAGAAAAAGTATCACAGTTGGTTGATATACAAATATTATATTCAAATTTTACTGACTGCAAAAAATTGTTAAGTTTTGAGAAAAAATTATACAAAAGATAGAAGTAAAATGGATATATTTTATTTGTCATAAAAATAAATGTATTTTGGCTTACATAACGTGGAGCTGGTTTTGTGCTGTCATTTTTTATTAATTTAAATATTTTTTGTTAAATTTAAGAAGATAAAATAAATAGATAAAAGACTATTTTGAAATTTTCAAACAAAATAAATAGGTAAATAGATGTGCATTAGTTTAATATATATATGTCACTAGTTCACGTTCACGTGGAATAGAGTGTAAGTGGGAGTAAAAGTAAGTTACATATTCGGACAGTTTTACAAATAATACTATAACTTTGTGCTCTTCACATATTTTTTTTCTTTCCCAACACATTTTTCCCTAACTAAAACAGTAAAACCTATGAAACGAAACCCATTGTTCTCCATTTTTACGGTTGAGATCTAACTAAAACACAACTAAATCCTTTTTTCTCTTTCTTTCTTTTATGGTTCCAGAAAAAACGACAACAAGTTACTCCCTCCGTTTTATTTTAGTTGTCGTTTTAGACTTGGACACAAATATCAAGAAAACATTTAATTTTGCATATTTCCAAAATAAAAACACAACTACCAATACACCTAACTACATTTCAACCAATAGAAAAATAAATTAAAATAAAAAATCAATAAATTTTGCATTGAAACTGTAAAACGACACTTATTTTGAAACGAAATTTTTTCTCTACAACGACACTTAATCTGAAATGGAGAGAGTATCTCTTTGTGAATCTCAACTTTGAAGTGATAGAAATCCATGGTTACATCATTGTCCTTGTCTTTGCCTCTTTCTTCCGCTGCAACAGTACAACCGTTGCGACGTCTCTGCCTTTATTATTCACCATGAAAGCACCACATATTAACATCTCTCCAACGATAAGCTCCAATCTGCCGGTATCCTCTTCCTTCTCAAAGATTTCAGATCATCACCAACCATCGTGACTTATTTCGAACTGTGACTTGCTCTGTAATATCGTGCTGAGGCCTTCTCTCACTTTTAGGATATTAACATATCCTTAACGACATAGTATTAGGATATAATATTTCCTTACTACATTTATATTAGCTTTTCTTATGTTGATAGGACCTTATGACTTATATATAAAGAGATCTTGAGGTCATGAATGAATAACACAAACATATTATCGATTACATATCTTCTCATGGTATCAGAGACATGACACTAATATTTTTTTTGTGAACCATAATAACGCTTCCATATTTGGTAATTAGAAGAGCTTGGTTATGGTGATGAAAATTGAAGAAAACGAAGAAGAAGATCCAGATGATGACGTGAAAGCATGTAATAATGAACTCTTCACGACCACCGAACTAGTTCTACCTCACAAACCTACGACTTCACTCACGACTACTGAACAACTTTGACCCCACAAACAAACGACCACTGAACCTGCGACCTCACGAACTCACGACCGACGAACTTGCGACCTCTCGAATTTTTCTTTGATCAACAAGGATGGCAAAACTTCCTGTTGTGACAATGACCTCGAACTCTCGACCTCACGACCTGCCACAGCGAACACTCAATCTCTCGACTTGCGAATTCTTTGATCAACAAAGTGACAACGACCTCTAATTCATGAAATCGAACATGACAAAACCGAACCTGACAAAACTGTATTTGATAAAACGAAACCAAAAATCCAGCAAACTGACGATTTTGACAAAAGAACTGACGACCTATTTGAATTTGAAGACTTGTAGTTCAAGTTGGACATACAAAATTTGTATGCTCCAACTTGAGGGGGTATTAGAATATTAACATATCCTTAACGAAATAGTATTAAGATAGAATATTTCCTTACTACAGTTATATTAGCTTTCTTTATGTTGATAGGATTAGGACCTTATGACTTATATATAAAGAGACATTGAGGTCATGAATGAATAACATAGAACTTTATATCAAATACATAACTTCTCACTCACCTATTGATGTAGCGGAGATCCTATTCTATTATGGCTTTGGTTTTCTTTTATTATCATAAGTTTATATAAGTGTTAAGATTTTAGTTCCTTTTATATGTCGATAAGGATATGTGATATTCCTTTATCGACAATGCTTTGGTGTCTATGCATTCCTATATAATAGATCGAAACCTTGGATTTGTAAGGTATGATTTACTTTGAATAAATATTAAGAGCTTTTACAAAACTCTGACCTTGTTCTCGGATAGAGCTTCGTCTCTCAACGATCTTAAGAAGGAAACTATTCTAGGTATTCTAAGAATCAATAGATTACTTACGTTATACGTAGCTACTGCTATACCAGTTGGTATCCGAGACATTAGGTTTTGGTTCCCCAATCAAGACCCCGATCTTTGCTGCTTCCGCTATCACATAACCACTCATCATCATCCATCATCAGACTTTCACCTCTACCTTCATCATGCCTCCACGAAAACAAACATCTAAAAAACAACAGGAAAAACTCCGTGATACATTAGAAAATTTTACGGCAGGGCTTCATGAAACACTCCTCCATGCAGTTGAAACAGCCTTAACAACTGTTCTTCAACAACGTCAAAACCCTCCAGCTAATTCAGCTCGTCGTCCACATCATGCGAATGATTCAGACGATGATTTGGCCAAAAACTTGTTTGCTGATAACAACCCTCAAGAACCACGAAATACAGGACCTGTCACACTCCAGCTGATCATCAACTCAATTGACGAGAAATTCAGACTGAAGAAAGAAGATGGGAGTCCGGGTTTCGAGTCGAGATACCAGAGTTTTCTGGTAATCTTAGCACGGAAGAATTTTTGGATTGGCTCAGCGCAATAGAAGAAATTTTGGAATTCTAAAGGATTCCAGGAGATCAATATGTTCCTCTAATTGCATCACGTTTCAGAAATAGAGCCATGGCGTGGTGGCAACAAATTAAAGAATCCCGTAGACTTGCAGGCAAACAATGCATTGATACTTGGGAACGTCTAAAAAAGCACATGCGTCGAGCTTTCCTTCCATACAACTATGAACGCACACTCTATAAGAAACTCCAATCTCTACGTCAAGGAGCAAGAACAGTTGAAGAATATGCAACCAATTTTTTTCGTATGGTGGCACAAACCACTCTAGTTTAAACAGAGGAAAAACTTGTTTCTGGATTTATCGGTGGTCTTCCCTATCAGTACAGTCTCCGAAGCTCACCAACGAGCTGTGGAAATGGAGATACAATACCGCTCTTCCTGGAGTACAGGGGCTAATAGATCTCGTATGGCTGCACAAACCGTTGAATCCACAACAGCTTTTGACACTTCTCAAACTAGACCAACTACTACTCGGCCTACTTCAACACCAACAACAGAGACAATTGCTGAAAACCGTCCAGCATGCACAGGTGCCCTCCGTTGTTTCTCTTGCGGTGAAAACGGTCATAGACAGACGGCATGTCCTCATCAAAATCTTCGTGGTCTCTTGAATCAAGATGTTAATTTTGATGACTAACCGAGATGTGATAAATATGACTCCGACTCACAGGATGCAGAAACATAATTTATTTCCGGTGACACAGGAGCTCATGCATTAGTTTTACGTCGTAATTGCCTGTTTCTCTACTCAAGAGCCTTGGCTACAATCAACTTTTTTCGCTCTACATGCACAATTAACGGCAAAATCTGCAAACTGATAATTGATTCAGGCAGCTGCACTAATGTGCTTTCAGAATTAGCAGTCAAAAAGTTGGATCTCAGGTCCATTGCTCACCCCTCTCCCTACAAACTTGCTGGGCTTAATAAAGGCGTACAAATCACAGTATCCCGCCAAGTAGAAGTTTCTTTTTCCTTTTGTTCATACCTTGACACAGTTTGTTGCGATGTGGTCCCTATGGATGCTTGCCATCTACTCCACGGAAGTCCGTGGAAATTTGACAAAGGCGCGACCCACCGTGGGAAATCAAATACGTACAGCTTTGAATTCAAAGGGCGTACGATCACCCTACTGCCGTCTCCAGTACAAACAGTCCCCGATGTTGCTCCTGCATCAAAGAAAAACAGACCAATTGATAAAACAGGAACAACACTTCTCATGCTTCCCACAGCAGAGTTCGAAGAACAAGTATGTGACTCCACAGAGGTTTGAGCATTGGTAGCATCACCAATTACGCCACCATCCTTTCACGACGTGCCACAAGGTTTACTCCACTCCTCTAGTCATTTGCAGATGTCTTTTCAACAGACCTTCCAACATAGTTACCTCCTTTAAGGGATATACAACACTATATTGACCTTCTACCTAATGCAACTCTTCCCAACAGACCCCACTATAGGATGTGTCCACAAGAGCATGATGAGTTACATAGACAACTCGAGGAACTTTTGGCTAAAGGACACATCCGTGACAGCCTTAGCCCAGCAGCGGTTCTAGCTTTATTGATTCCAAAGAAAGATGGATCTTGGCGTATGTTTGTCCACAGCAGAGCCATCAATAAAATCACTATTCCATATTGTTTTCTGATTCCTCGGTTAGACGATCTACTAGACCAAATTGGTAAAGCATCTATATTATCAAAAATGGATCTTAAAAGCGGTTATCATCAAATACATATCCGACCAGGCGACAAATGGAAGACAGCTTTCAAAACCCGAGAAGGATTATTTGAATGGCTAGTAATTCCATTCGGGCTGTCTAATGCCCCGAGCACATTCATGCGTGTCATGAACAAAGCTCTGCGTCCTTTCATTGGCAAGTGTGTCGTTGTCTATTTTGACGACATATTAATATTCATTGCCGACTTGCACGACGTACTTACCGTACTCCACCAACAGCAACTGTACGGGGCTCGTAAAAAGTGTGGCTTTGGGTCAGCATAAGTACTCTTCTTGGGATATATTATTTCATCTCAAGGCTTGGAAGTTGATCCAAGTAAAATTGAAGCCATACGATCATGGCCTGTCCCTAAAACGTACGAATCTTCCATGGACTGGCCTTTTTTTACAGACGCTTGGTACGCAACTTCAGCGGCCTAAATGCCCCTCTAACCGACTGCATGAAGGGTACACAGTTCGATTGGACATAGGAAGCAGAGGCAGCATTCCAGATAATTAAAGACAAGTTGTTATCGGCACCTATCTTAGCCCTCCCCGACTTTTCTACAGTTTTTGAACTTCATTGTGACGCTTGCAAGACCGGCATTGGAGCAGTCCTCAGTCAACAAGGCCGACCAGTGGCTTTTTATATTGAAGAATTGCATGTGCTCGAGCTTGATACAGTACTTATGATGTCGAATTTTATGCTATCGTTCAAGCTGTTCGTTATTGGCGTCACTACCTCTTTCACCAAGAGTTTATTCTCTTCACAGACCATGATTCCTTGAAACACTTGGATAGTCAATCTAAAATATCTTCCCGGCATGCATCTTGGATCGCATACCTTCAACAATTTACATTTGTCATTCGTCATCAGTCCGGGAAGACAAACAAAGTTGATGATGCCCTTAGCCGCCACCATACTCTTCTTGCAACCTTTCATGTTTTGGTCCCTGGCGTTACTTCTTTTGCGGATGCCTATACATCTGCTCCTTTCTTCGGTCGTATTTTGTCTGAAGTACATGCTCATAGCCGCACGGACTACTGTCTAGAAGAAGGTTTTCTCTTTCGCGACAATAAGATATGCATTCCAGAAGACAGTTGACGTCTGCATATTATTACAGAGCTCCATAATGAGGGTGATGTGGGTCGTGATCGATGCATACTTTTGGCCATCGATAAGACGAGAGGTAGCCCGTTTTTTCGTACGTTGTGTAGTGTGTCAAACTTCAAAAGGGCATGCTTACAATGCGGGTTGTACATGCCTTTACCAGTCCCAACACAACCTTGGACTTATATAAGAATGGATTTCGTCCTTCGCCTTCCACGAACACAGCGAGGATTTGATTCAATCTTTGTTGTTCTGGACCGTTTCTCTAAAATGGTTCACTTTATCCCTTGTAAAAAGACAACGGATGCGGTCGCAGTAGCGCAACTCTTATTTTGCGATATTTATAGACTCCATGGGTTGCCATTATCTATTGTTTCTGATAGGGACTTGTGAATTTAAGTCACTTTTGGCGTACACTCTGAAAATTGCTATGGACAAGCTTGGATATGAGTTCTGCATATCATCCTCAAACTGATGGTCAAACGAAGGTAAAAAATAGATATTTGGTCCATATGTTATGTTGTTTAGTGGGTAATAACATTCGGTCGTGGGATAGTATCCTATGCCAAGCTGAGTTCGCCCATAACCATGCAGTCCCTTTCTTGTGCTATACGGTATTGTTCCTCGCGGTCCACTGGATTTAGGGGTTCTGCCGGATGCAACAAGAGATCATGGGGAGGCTGTCGACTTTGTGGCTAATGTCTCTCATATTCATCAGGAAGTGCATGATAATCTGCGTCTTGCTTCAGCAAAATTCAAAGAAGCAGCCGATAGGGATAGGCGTGATGTTCAGTTTGACGTAGGAGACAAGGTTTGGGCAGTACTGACGAAAGAGCGTTTTCCCATCCGCGAGTACAACAAGCTCATATCACGGAAAATTGGACCTTTGGAGATTGACAAAAAAAAATCAACTCAAATGCGTATTGGGGGACTCTACCGGCACATATTCGGTGTTCTTATGTTTTCAACGTCAAGCACTTGGTTCCTTTTGTGCCTCATGACGATGTTGAAGATTCGGGGACAAATCTTTTCTTACCCCAGGAGACCTGATGTAGCGTACATCCTATTCTATTATGACTTTAGTTTTCTTTTATTATCAGAAGTTTAGATAAGTGTTAAGACTTTAGTTCCTTTTAATATGTCGATAAGGATATGTGATATTCCTTTATCGACAATGCTTTGGTGTTTATGCATCCCTTTATAATAGATCGAAACCTTGGATTTTTAAGGTACAATTTACTTTGAATTAATATTAAGAGCTTTTACAAAACTCTGACCTTGTTCTCGGATAGAGCTTCTCTCTCAACGATCTCAAGAAGGCAACTATTCTAGGTATTCGAAGAATCAATAGATTACTTGCGTTATACGTAGCTACTGCTACACCACCTATGGAACCTTCCTCTTGCCATGGCGATCTGGAACTTGAGCTTGAGATCAATCGATAGCCACCAAAGCAACTTTCTTTTATTTGCTCTTTAAGTCCCTCATGTTTAGCTTTGTTTTCAATTTGACCCCAAACTTTTGAATATCTAGATTTTTCCACTTTATTTGACCGCAGACTTTCAAATATGCACTTCAGCCCTTGTTATATCCAAATGAACACAATGCAATATATATTACTAAATAACCTAAAATGACATAAGTGAACTAAATTAAAATGGTAAAAACCATAAAAATTATGAGATATCAAGATGGAGTGAATTGATTTGTCTAAAAATGTAATAAATTAAGATGGTAAAAACCATTAAACCCAATAAAATCATGAGATAAATTAGTGAATGTTATGTACATCTGGTCAGATTTTTTTTTAACAAAAAGCTGATTTTCAAATCTCATATTCGATTAATTTCCTTTTTTAACTCATTCTACATATATTATACTTGTTTATTTTGTTAACTCTGGTTTGATTAAGCTCTGATTTTCCTAAACAAAATAATGAAACTAATACCCGATTTTTCGAATTCATTTTACCAACTCTCACATGCATATTAAGTTTTATTAAATGGGTGTAAATGTGGATGTTTGTTAACTGATATACATGCATATGTTTTGTAAACTGGTGTAGATGTGCACCGTTTTACATGGCCAACAAGGTTTATACGTACAATTCAGTTACCACAAGTCTTCAAGACCCTACAAGTATTCTTCAGAAAATACTAATTATGAGAGGAAGAAATCAGTTGATAGATTGGATAAAGAATAAATGGCTGGACTGTTCATAAACTTCTCATGAAACATGTTAGACTCACAGAAGATGTGGAAGCTGTATAAACCGTCAGTGATAAGGGCGAGGAGGAGGATGTGAATTATGTCGGTGGTACTGGTTTTCAGAGTCAGAGGTTTGAGATCAGAGTGGAAACATAAAATTCAGTGGCGCTAGCCAAAACTGTAACTACAACCAAGGCTCGCAGTCCCAGAAACCCTTCAGCAGCAACAACAACAACAACAACAACAACATAAACTATAGAGTCTCTTCTCACCAGAATCCTGCACCAGCAACTCAAGAAAGCAAAATGGAAATAATGCTTGATCAGGTTCTTGAGGGACAACAGAAATTGGCTGTGGAGTTCAATGTGGAGTCCAATCTGAATGACAAGTTTGAAGCCCTCAGCACCCATGTGAAGAAGTTGGAAACTCAAGTGGTTCAGACTGATGAGGCTGTAAGTTGACATGAAGCTTTGATTAATGGAAAAGGTGAGGCTGGACAGAAGAACCATGTGAGTGCCATTATAGATGATGATGTTTTGGCAAGTGGTGAAGTATGAAAAGATCCAAGAAGGGGACTTTCAAGTCCTAAGTTCCATGTTGTTTGGCAGCACGCACTGGTGTCGTTCGACACCATCAAATGAGCACTGATCGACACCACCTGCAAAATTCGTAGGATTTTTACAGACAGCTAGCATCATCAAACGACACTACCCAGACGTTGATCATCACTCGTCTGCCCCCATGAAATAACGTGTACAATTGCTAAGCATCGATTGACACCGTCTGTATGTCGATCGACTCTCGTCTCAGACAGAAGCGACACCAACGGTTTACACTAGTAAACAACCAAATTTTGGTCAACGTCCTCCAGAGTATGATGCACCAGAGCCTATTATAATTCAGCAGGCTAACGAGAGACAAATTCCTTTTGGAAATAGGAAGAAGGTTAAAGTTCCTAAACATCTAAGGAGAGAAGTAGTGACCAAAATTTTGGATTTCTTTTATAGCGCTTTTATCCTGTGTTGGATGTTGGAGAACCAATTCGATAAAAGGTTTAATCGTTTGTTTAGAATGGTTAGAGTGTTCATCGGGGCCAATGGATGAACAAATTGTTCTTATAGTCGCGGATGGACTGTTTTTCATTTATAGTCACGGAGGGACTATTTTTCGTTTATAGTCGCGGATGGACTGTTTTGAGAATACATTTTTGGAGGGACTATTTTTTTGTTTATACCCCCCCCCCCCCCCCACTTTTTTGGAGAGGGGACAGCTGAACTCGTCTTTTGACGAGCTGCCTACGTACCCCTTTTGGGGATCAAGCCGTCTTGTAGTTCAATGTGTTGCTGTGAGGGTTTTACTCGACTGGCATTGTTTTTGGTGCGTCGATCGACTTGGTTGCCGTGGCTGGATTGACGTCTTTTTCTGGGTTTGTCTCCTCCGGTTAAGTTTGGTGTTAGTCTCAGAAACTTTTTCGTTTTCCGAAGCTGTTTCCGAGATAGCCTTTTCCGAGTTGACTTTTTTGAAGCTTTTCGGTAGTTGGTGAGCTTATCTTCGAGCCTTTGAGTTTCACCATCGAGATCGTTGTCATTTGCCTTACCTTATGTTTGGCTTAGGAAGCAAAGGCGTGAATGTTTCTGGCACCCCCAGATTGCTACGATTCTGTTTGGAGTTGGAAACTTAACGCCCAAGTGGTACGTTGACGGGACCGCCTTCATGGTGTTTATCCATGTTGTTCCCATGAAGACATTATAGATGGCTGGGTTGTCGACGACCGCAAATTCGACGATTTTTGTGACCTCCTTTGCCATCACGGGAAGGTTTATAGATCCCATTGTCATTGATGTTACGCCCGAGAAACCAGTCAGTGATTTTGGCATAGGGACAATTTCGTCGAGATTGACATTCATCCGTTTTAGAGTGTCGCGGAAGATAACGTTTACCGTACTTTCCGTATCGACGAGGATTCTTGTGACCTTGATATCTTTAATTACGAGATTGATGACGAGTGGATCACAGTGGGGCTGGTCAATTCTACCAGTTTCTTCTTCGTTGAAGCTAATGGAGTTTATCGGACCCAGAGGAGAGGGTGACTGATTCAATCAGTTTGCGCTTGATTCAGCTTTTCGCTAGTAAGCTTTTATGGATGAAACCGTGTTGTGGTAGTATTGTGATCCTCCGATGATCATGTTTACCCTGCGACGATTGTTGTCATTTCCCCCATCATCTTGTTTCCGTTCGCGTTTGTCGCCTGATTGGTTCCCTTGGGGAGCGTTCCCGTTGAATGGTTCTTTTTCGTTTCTGGGCTGACGGTCGGTATCTAGGATTAGATCCTTGATACCGGTGATGCTGGAGATTTCTCATGCGAGTAGCTTGGCCGTTAGGCTCACACCAAGAACTTTGCAGTTCATAGTAGAGTGGCCTCTGGTCTGGTGGAACTCACAGAAGGTATTTTCATCGAAGGGATTTCGAGTCCAAGTGTTTCCCGAGGTCCTTCCTTGTTTGGAAGTGGAGTCGATGGCATAGTTATGCGCTCCCCAAGACTCCTCCCCCTCGTTATTGACGTACTTGTCGTTATAAGGGTTTTTCTGTTTTGATTTCTGCTCCGAAGCATCTTTTGAAGATGTTCTAGCAGGCCTATACATTTGAGATAGGACTTTCGTTTCCTCCTCCATGATCATGAAGTCGGTAGCTTTGTGAAGAGCATCCTGGATCGAGCGCAATTTTTCAAGAGTTATCCACTTCCTAAACTTTGATTTGTACCAACGCGTTTTTCAGAGGGTGTCAATGGCGACCTTGTCGCTTATTCCGGTAACTCTTGCCATGACGACTTTGAATTTATTCATGAAGTCACATTGTGGCTCGTCTTTCTTCTGAGACAGACTCCAGAGATACATGTCGGAAGTCTCTCGATCCATAAACATGGAATATTGTTTGAGAAACTCCAAAGCAAGTTAGTCGAAGTTCTGATGGAATCTCGTTTTAGGCGTGCGAACCATTCAAGCGCTGCTCCGTGGAGAATTTTGACAAAGAGGCGGCAGTAGCCGGCATATATTTCCCGTTCCCTCAACCTGGCCCTGCCCATGGCGATCTGGAAGGCTTGCAGATGCGCTTTTCGGTGGTGCCATTGTATATGAGAATTTTTATTTTCCTGGGATCCGAGATTTTTGTCCTAGTGATGCATGCACTGAAAGGAGTTTTTCGGGCTTCGTCCAGAAGTTGATCAATCTCCGAAGCAGCACTGGTGGCATGATGGATTTGGGACTTTACGGCTTTTACTTCAGCCGCCATTCTCGTGAGATAGTCACGGAGAACCTGGATCTCATACAAATCATCGCTAGTAGTTTTCCAAAGTTGTCGGCATTTGCTGCGAGTAATCTGGGCCTGCTTTTCGGCAAGCTTTTCCTGTTCGTCCCGGAAGATATTCTCTTCTTCTTCTATCAGCTCATATTATTGTGGATTTGTGCAATCAATCGGGATTTATCAAATACTTATTCAAGTATATCAATAAGGGGCATGATCTAATTACTGTTACGGTTGAAGCGCCAAAAGAAGGAGGATCTTAGGAGAACAGTGACGTGAACCAGAAAGCAAACCAAGAAAAGAAAAATGAAATTAAATATTTTTTCGATGGCAGGTACTTATTTATATATATCTGGTAATTCAATGTTGTATGATTTTACTAGAATCTATTTTTTTCATAAAGTCCTAAAACTATTTTTATAAAGTCCTAAAACAATTTTTTTCTTTCTTGCAGATACGTCTCTTCATGTGAATCTTCATGGAGAACTCTCAAGTTTTCTATTCATTATAGATCAGTGCCAGTTGACAAAATCCAGTTTCATTTATCAGGGAAGCATATTAATATCTTTAAGGATGACGACACATATGAGGAAGAAATAAGTCGGATGCTGATTTTGATTTGAACAAGGTTAGCTCAGTTGCTATAAAGCTAACTTTAGCTGAAATTCCAACAAGGTTTATTTGGAACAAAAAAAGACAGAAAACTGCAAGAAAGAAAAAAAGATTTCAGCATTGGGAGAACTAATTATGCACCAAAGAATATTGAGGAAGCATATTTCTACATGTGTTGCTTAATATTGTTTGTTGACCAACATGTTTTGATGACATAAAGACCTTTAAACATGTGCTTTACCCTTTGTACAAATAAACATGTTTTGCTTGTGGCCTATTAGAACATGATCAAGAATACATTGATGATATTAACAGGTCAAGTTATTCGAGTTATGCATCATCTCTGCGACATGCCTTTGCTGTCATGCTCATGTCCATGAATTTATCAATGCCAGAAAAGATTTGGAAAAATACATTGGAGTTCCTTTCCGAATATATTCAGTATAGGCAAAGGAAATATCTTAATAGACCAGGTTATTTATTTATGCTCTATTTCTTTTTAGTTTCAAATTTACATGCTTTCGTTATATTTCAGAACTCGAAATTTAAACAGACAGCATCTATTTGTACATGATTATGTCTAACTGATGCTTGTTGTGGTCAAAAACTCTAATCTCGAAATGAACGTCCAGCATTTGCCATCAAGTCCTTTTGGAAAAACCTTCGAAGACAACTTCGGAAAGATCTAAAGAGAAAAAAATTAAAGGACAATTCGGAACCAGTCTACCCCGCCCTAGGGCGGGGACGTTCCACGAACATACCACCCCGCCCTAGGGCGGAGACTTTCCAAGGCAAGCCACCCCACCCTAGGGCGGGGATGTTCCACACCAAACCACCCCACCCTAGGGAGGGGACGACCCACGGTCAAATTCGCCCTAGGGCGGGGACAACCCATGAACAGTCAACCCCGCCCTAGGGTGGGGACATTTCTATCAAAACCATCCCGCCTAAGGGTGGGGACGATTTACGACTCGAGCTTTCCCAAGGATGGGCCAGGCATTATCTCTCGCAGTCCTGATCAAATGAATCCTTGTTTCATATCGATTGGACTTGCCGTTGAATTTTTACGATAAAAACCCCAAGACTCGTCCTTCATAAAAATTTGAGAATCAGTCGTATAAAATGACACTGGTTAACTTAACATCATCGTTGTCATAACTATACGATTATTTTCCATTAACTAAGGAAACTAATGCTATGAGGACCAGCACCATATGAAAGGCGATTTCTCCGAAGGAAACCGTAAAAACACCTAAGTCGGAAAAACAGCACAAGAGAGTCAGAACACGACAAAGGCCCATTTACAACTCTAGATGAGAAGAAGCCCATTCGCTATTACGTTTTTCTAAGTTTTCAAAGAGATAAATGAAAAAGAGGATAAATGTCAAATTTCCCGGATAAAAATAAAAATCGAGGAAGATAAGCAAAACTTTCGCCAACGGATAAACTCGAATTGGGGCAGAACAGGAAAGACGCGACCGACCTTGGAGAGATATATAAAGCGGAGTCAAGAAAAAACGCAAAGGGATCCGAGAATTTGACCTAGGAGATTCCTGTTAGCTTTAGAGAACTTAGAACTTAGGCGGTTAGCCTAGCAAAGTTCATACTTACAACGTTTTTCTGTATTTTTCTGCGATTCTCATCATTAACGTTCTCTATTCAGCCTTGTTTTCGGTAAAAATCTGCAACTCTATTCATCTTACTCGATAAAACGCCTATGTGCAATTCTTAATCGATATTTTGTTTTCTCTTTTTTTTTTGTATTTGTGTGTTTTTGCAGATAATCTAGATCCTTAAAGAAAGCCAAGAATCTTGGCTTTCCTCCATTAACTAAAATCGATGGTGTGAATTTGGGTTCCAACAGTTTGGCGCTAGAAGGAGGGGGGGATTCTCTAACACAAAAATCACCAAACGATCAAGAATCAACGTGTTTGATCAAACATGCAGCGATATCATCTTCTCTAAGGAAAGAGCAACGGCCGACCAAGCTAAACCACGCAACGATCTCCTTGTCGTAGAGTTGACAATCACAAATATCGATGTCGCAAGAGTATTAGTCGACACTAGAAGCTCGGCTGATATCATCTTCAGAAGCACTCTCGAGAGAATGGAAGTAAATCTATCCAAAATCACGGAAAGTCCAATCCCGTTAGTAGGATTCTCGGGAGAAGCTACCATTACTCTCAAATCAATTAACTCGCAGTTAAAGCCGGGAGCATAACAAAAGTTGTAGAGTTTCTAGTCATCGACCGTCCTGCATCATACAATGCAATTGTAGGCACTCCATGGCTGAACTCTATGCAAGCAATCCCGTCAACGTACCACATGTGCCTTAAGTTTCCAACTCCCCATGGAACCGAAACAATCTGGGGAGATTGGAAAATATTGCAAGTCTGCTTTGCAGCAGAACTAAAACCAAAAAAACTCAACGGCTGAAAATTCACTTTAAAAAAGAAGAAATTGGATCCTGTCAAATATGCCCGAGAACAAGATTCGGCTGAAATCTTCTGAGAAGATTACGGAAATCCGAGGCCTTAGAGGAAAGACGTGAACCAACTTGCAAACTTGTGGTCTAAGTTTGTGTCGACCAACGTAACCTGAACGCTTAAATCGGGGTTAATCTCTGCGACCCTTTAAAAATAGAGCTCATAGCCTGTCTGAAAAAGAACCTTCAAACGTTTGCTTGGGCCGCGGAAGAAATGCTCGGAATCGACATTAACATAACATGTCACAAAATCAACGTCGACCCAACTTTCAAACCATTCAAACAAAAAAGACAAAAGTTGGGACCCAAACGTGCCACCGCGGTCAGCGCCAAAGTTGAAAAGTTCCTCAAAGTAGGATCTATAACATAAGTCAGGTATCCAGAATGGCTTGCCAATCGCGTCGTGTTCAAAAATAAAAAAAAAACGGAAAATGGCGAGTTTTTGTTGACTTCACTGATCTCAAAAAATCTTGTCCAAAAGATAGTTTTCCGCTACCACACATCAATCGCTTAGTAGAGGCAACGGAAGGGGAAAAACTCTTGTATTTCATGGACGCCTTTTCGGGGTAAAACCAGATCAGGATGAACCCCGATGATCGCAAAAAAACGCTTTCATTACAGACTGCATCACGTATTGCTACAAAGTAATGCCTTTCGGTCTGAAGAATGCGGGTGCAACTTATCAACGACTCATCAATCGCATGTTTTCTGAACAGATCGGAAAAAATATGGAAGTTTACATTGATGATATGCTCGTTAAGTCCCTCGATGAACAAGACCATGTCACTCATCTGGAGGAATGTTTCGCAAGACTAAACGTGCAAAATATGAAACTGTACCCGGCAAATTGCAGGTTCTCCATGGCGTCGAGAGAATTCCTCGGTTACCTTGTCACATATCGCGGAATTGAAGCCAACCCAAAACAGATCAATGCACTCATCGAGATGGCTTCCCCAAAAACAAAACGAGAACTGCATAGATTAACCAGGAGAGTTGCGGCACTCAATCGATTCATCTCGCGATCGACAGACAAGTGTTTATCGTTCTACACACGTTAAGAGGGAACAAAAAATTTGAGTGGTCCGAAGAATGCGAGAACGCTTTCCAACAGCTAAAGCATTATTTGGTCACTCCTTTAGTCCTTGCGAAACCCTTAGAGGGGGAATCCCTATTCTTATACATCACAGTGTCAAACCACCCGCACCAAACCACCCGCCTGGGTCAGGATCGAGTTCCATAAAGCACCGCTCTAGGGCGGGGAAGACCTGAACCATGCAGACCTGAAACAATCACCCCGCATCAACCGATGTTAAAACAAAACCCTTACGACTCCGTAAAACATCTTCAAGCCCGCAAACATTTCAAGAATGAAATGCGGCATAATGAAGAAAAAACAATCTTCAGCTTTGCGAGACGTCGCAAACGCTTGAGAAATCATTTTTCGACAAAAATAACTTCCTCAATAACAACAGCATCTTGGAAGACCAAACAAGTCAGACGCACTAACTCCTTTCTCGACAACTCTCTAAAACGGTAGCACCTACCATCAAATTTGTTATTAATCACAACAAACTCGAAATCTATGATAAACAAAATATCTTCAGAAAATAATAGCGGACGCCATAGCCAAAAAATATTTCCAAAAAAAAACTAAAACTGTCCGTCTGCGACTATAAAAACAGAAACATTCCGTCTGCGACTATAAAAACAGAAACATTCCGTCCGCAACTATAAAAATAAAGCAGTCCATCCGTGACTATAAAAATCACTGGTTCATCAATTGAACACTCTAACTATTCTAAACAAACGGTTATCCTTTCATCGAATTGGTTCTCTAACATCCAACACAGGATAATAGCGCTATAAAAGAAACTCAAAATTTTGGTCAGTGATAGGGTCTGATATTTACCACTATCGTGCCATGATATTAGCCATATTTAGAGTCTATTATATATATTTTTAGAGTATTTTCAGGTTATGGTACGTTCTGGAGAACTTTGGTGATTTTGGAGCTCTTAGAGATGCAGAACTGCGCAGATACGCCAGATGTTTAGATATGGATGCGATTGAGCTGATCTTTTGACATGAGATAGAGATTTGAGTTAGCTTTTCAATGCCACCAGTTTGAGGTCCATCTAACGGTTAGATCTAAAGTTATGTTCGATTTACTAAAGAGTGGTCTGTCTGCCACGCGAGAGAAAGCTGTTGAGAAAATGAATGAGTGCCGATCGATGACACAGCCTTGGTGTCGATCGATGGTGATCTCAGAAGACAGGACCGACTTGTTTTATGGACGACTTAAGCCCATAAGTCATCACAAATTACCAGAATGTCCTTGGACGACTTAAAACCCTATTTATATGTTTTCTAAGCCATTGTTAACGGCTAGGTTTTATTCTATCTATTGTTCTAGGGTTAGGAGAGAATGGAGGAACTCCTTCAGAGTCCTCCTGTAACTCCTTTGGTTCTCTATATTCTATTTATTCTATTCATCTATGATTTCTATGACAAAAATCATGTATGAGTAGGTCTTTTGTTAGGTTTAGGGTTTATTAATGGTATTGATGCATTAGCTAAACAATAGAATTGCTAGGGTTATTATTAGAAATCTATCAATATAATTTTATTTATTGCTTGTGTTCTAGAGTAGCTAACTAGAACCCTGATCATAGGATAGTTAGGCGCAAGCGAGAGCATGGTCTACTACCAAAATTAATCATGTTGAGCTGGGTTATTAGAAACAAAAGAGAGTTTCTTAAGTTAATTTAGTTAACCCGAGAGAGCATCGATCGACGCAAGATCATTGCTATCGATCGACAGTCATTCTGTGTCAACAAGCAAGAGCTGAGAAATCGGACTAGTTCTATGATTAATACCCTTAGCTTCTATCCTCTATAATCCACTTGCCTGAAACCCTAATTTAGCTATTTATTATTATTGTTTATTTATCAATCAATCAATCGTCTGTTATAGTTTATTTACTTCTTATTAATCTATTTTCCAAGCTTAATCGCGACTGTATTGAGTTTACTGTGTGCCCACACTCTCTGTAGATTTGATCCCTAAATACTACAATTTGACCTCTCTTGACAAGAGTAGTTCATAGGATTAATTTGATAGAGTTTTCATTGAAATACATAAAAACCCTCACATCAGTCAGCACCTCTGAGACTTTAAAATTGTCCGGAGAGATGCTCGGTTCCCGATTGATGCAAGTCATATAAGCCGAGAACTTATCACAAACTTTAATATCGAAACAGAATCAGGTTGAAACCGCAAATGGAATACGTAAGCCAAAATAGTCATCGCACCTCCTAAAACCGAAATTAAACCTAGGTCTTGCCCTTAAACCCACCGCACTGGTCTTTAACATCTCAAAGGCATATCGAAATGATACGAGAGTCCTACAATATGTCTCTTCGCTTGCACCTGCACGTTTATGAGACTCTATGGAGGTTTTCGATCACTCTCATCTAAAATAGACGATAGATGTGACGATCTTCGAGAATCACATGTGAGATGACAACTCACATTCTTTTTCTCAGTAAAAACATGTAAATCCCACTCGGAATAACAACCCATGAACTCATAAGTCAGTTACAAACAGTCTACAAGGCTAGTCTTAAGGCCAACACAGGTCCAATATAAAATGCCGTCAGCAGCAACAAGCTCAAAAATCCACACGTCACTAGGCCATACAGGTCCCACCGGAAAACAGATCGTAAGGATCTTAACTCCACAATGAATTATGAAAGGCTTGATCACTTAAAAAGGATGCGTAGGCAACCTTAGTAAGGCGCAGCCCCAATCTTATCACATTCCATTCTTTCGAGAAAAGAAGTGACAATCTTGGCTGTGGATTCCGATTAAACGCTCAAAACTCACTCGCAAAACATCATACTCAAGACTTGCGAGTTGAGGGGCTAACTGTTGCGGTCAAAAACGGAAATCTCGAAATCAACGTCCAAGACTTACAATCAAGCCCTTCCGAAAACCTTATGAGACAACTCCGGAAGAGGTTACAGTTTGAACCAAACCGGGGTGGATTAACTGGGGACAATGTAATTAAAGTCTGGAAGAGGTTCGTTAATGCTATTTAATTTGTTTTGAGTTTTATTTGCTATATATATATATAAGTTTTTCAAAAAAATTTATTGAGTCAAAAAGGGATTATGATCAAAAATTTATTGACTAACCACACTTTAGCACTATTCTTAGAAGGTTATTTGCAGAGATTACTAGAGCTGCTAAATTGGATCATCATGCCACTATATAACACTTGCTTAGAAAGTTTGAAAAACCCGAAGCTGATTTCCAACTCTAATCATGACATTATCAGCTTGCTTTGGGCCTTGGTATACACTGGATCGGGTTCCTTCTGCAAGTCTGTAGGAACAAGCCATTGCACCTTTGTTGTCCTTCTCTCTCTCTCTTCAACATCCACTTAAAAGTCTAAAATATTGAGATGATTTCCCAAGATGCAGAGGGGTAGGTACATTACCTATGACCCCATTATTCTAATTCAAAGAAATGATCACACATTGCTGGAAGCGAGGGGTAGGTAAATTACTTATGACCCCATTATTTGCCTACAACTTTGCCCAAATAGAAAAAGAAAACAAAAAGAGAAAAATAATAAGAAAAAGAGATCTAAAAAGGTTCAGAGAAGAGAGAAAAAGAGGGAAGAAAGGGATCAAAGAGGACTTTGTACCTAGTTGTCCATATACTTGCAGACGTAAGAACCCATGTGTCCTTTGATCGATACTCCCAAGGTAAAGCATTCACTTTTATTTTATGCAAAGAAATGAGATCAGTAGAGGGGAGAGTCAAGCTAGTATTTGTTAAGTTGTTGGTAGAAGGGATTTGGTTGCTATACTAGGATGGAGTATATAATGTTTCTCTGTGATTTACTTGATAGAATGTGGTTGCAACAAAGTAGGGTGATAGTTATGCTTAGATATTATGTGAGTCTCCACTTTTAGAAACCTCTTTCATAGACTTGTTTGCTTGAGGACAAGGAAAAGGTTAAGTCTGGGAGAGTTGATATAGCCTATCTATTACCAGTTTTAGGCCATATTCTAGGCTCTATTTAGAGTCTATTATGTGTGTCTAGGCTATGTTTTATTATATTACAGGTCCAGGAACATTTTAGAGATATATGAGATACTTGGAGCTTTTGGAGCATTTAGAAGAGAAGAATCTGTAGCTGATCATCTAGGGAGTCAACGAAGCCATCGATCGATGGACCACACTTGGCATCAACCAATGATCTAAGCTCGAGATCGATCGATGCAGAACACTTGCCATCGATCGATGATCAAAGCCCAAGACAGAAGAATGAAGAAGAGGCAGATCCGAATCTCCGAGAAGACTAAGGTATGTCCGTCTTAGAAAATTTTATTAGAGTTGGAATTTTCGTAGGAAAAGGATGAAAACGTTTTGAAAACTGTCGTAAACATTAGGGAACTTATGATCTAGGAGGATAGTCTAGCAATCTAAGTCTTAGGCAATTTTTCCAGTCTTGTTCTATTGTTCCTTAACTGTCCAGGCAGAACTTGCGAACCATTCTAATCTCTCGTAAAACCGAGAAACGATTGCCACGCATTCAAGCATACGCGTCTCGCTTCATAATATAAAGAACTAGAAACACGAATGTCGTCTTGAAACGACTCGTTCCTAGTACTTTTCTTAAGAAACCAACCTATTCCAAGTTGCCACCCATGCATCGTCGTCTTAAAATTGACTCATATTGTTGATCATCTCAATCTCCGAAAGAAAAACGTAAACAACGCTTCAAAAGAACAGTTCATCCGTTTTCTTTCGTAAACAAAAAAGAGGGAGTAGGTACGTATACATATACTTGTATACTCCCACATTTCGAAACATTCATCCATGACAACGAAATTTTTGAATTTTAGAAAATGTGACATGATTTCTAGAAAATCTAGCTAACTCCATTTATCGCATGAATCTCTCGCCACGCGAAAGTACTTTACAAAAACAATCAACGATTTGTTCAAAAAACAGAATTATCATATAAACCTGAAAGCGAGAATTTTACGATAACCAACATGGTACATAACATCTCTAAAACCCGTAAAAATTTCATTGAGAAAAGCGGTACGCTTATGTATGCACCAACAATACTCGATTTTATAGTCAAATCAAAAACTTCCCGGTCTTACGGCCAAACCAGGGCTGTCCAACCAGGTTTGGATCAACCGGCATACCTGACCCGCTGACCCGCATGACCCAGTCGACCCACCTGACCCTATCGAACCATCCGACCAAGTTGAAACGTCCAAACTATTTGGATCATCCGACTCAGTCGAACAACCTGACTCGATCGAGCCATCCAACCTGCTTGGTCCAACCGACCCGTCCGGACCACCTGCCCAGGTAGGGATTGCCCGAATTGTGTGACCCAATCAAACCATCCGACACGGTCGAGCCATCCAACCTACTTGGACCAACCAACCCATTTGGACCATCCGACCAGGTTTGGATCGACAGGCGTACCAGGACCATCCAACCCGGCCGAGCCATCCAACCTATGCCCGACCACCCGGCCAAACTCAGGTCAGGACTGGACAGACCGACCGGCCCGGATTATCCGACCAGGACCGGAACACCCGATCAAAATAGACCGTGCAGTTGAAAATTGGACCACCCGTCGATACCAGGTCACCCAGTCGAACCTGACTTCTTGGTCGCACAGCCGAACCAGGTCTAACCTGACCTCTCGGTCAAACCTGGCCGAACCAGACCATCGGACCAAAAGTGCACCACCCGGCCAAACCAGACTGCCTAGTCGCAACCGGACCATCCGGTCGAACCAGTCCACCCAATCGGACCTATCATCTTGGACAAACCCGTCACATGAAAGGTCCACTCGAGCATCCTGGTCGGCCCCGACTCTTGGTACCATCCTACTACGCCTTCCCGTAAAGACTGAACCAGAATTCGACATCCCCTTTCATGAAAACCAAAAACTAACATGACCTTGCTGTTAACACGAAAGTGCCATGGTCTAATTCTTGACCTGCAAAGTCCTTGGCCGTCTGGCCGAAAACAGCCTTTACGCTAAGACAAAACATATGAACGACCACCGCTCCATCTAGTCACTTAACGGCGAAACAGCAATACAAAAATGGAAATCATACAATAAAGTCTTTATAACAAACAAGCAGTTAACGAAAAAATGTGAAATTATCGAAAATTGACCAAGTTCTATATTTTCCATAACTCCCTATAAGACCGCAACATTTTACAAATAAAATGCGGTATATGAGGAAAAACTCGTAAGAAGCTCCTAGAGCTATACAAAACATCTTTAAAATCACACGAAATAAATCTCGGACGTCTGACACTTCGCAAAGCATAGTGAAGAAAGACGCTCCTTCCCAGGAATAAATTTACGTGACTCCATGGTCCTAATTCCTCAATCACAAATCAAACAATTTAACATCCAAACAGAGACAACAGTTTTGGCTGCGGACATCCGCAAACAAACCAAAATGTTTCTCCCCCGTAATGTTAAAACAAAACCCTCACGACTCCGTAAAACATCTTCAAGCCCGCAAACATTTCAAGAATGAAATGCGGCATATGAAAGAAAAAACAATCTTCAGCTTTGTGAGACGTCGCAAACGCTTGAGAAATCATTTTTCGACAAAAATAACTTCCTCAATAACAACAGCATCTTGGAAGACCAAACAAGTCAGACGCACTAACTCCTTTCTCGACAACTCTCTAAAACGGTAGCACCTACCATCAAATTTGTTGTTGATCACAACAAACTCGAAATCTCTGAAAAACAAAATATCTTCAGAAAATAATAGCGGACGCCATAGCCAAAAAATATTTCCAAAAATAACTAAAACAGTCCGTCTGCGACTATAAAAACAGAAACAGTCCGTCTGCAACTATAAAAATAAAGCAGTCCATCCGTGACTATAAAAATCACTGGTTCATTAATTGAACACTCTAACTATTCTAAACAAACGGTTAACCTTTCATCGAATTGGTTCTCTAACATCCAACACAGGATAATAGCACTATAAAAGAAACCCAAATTTTGGTCAGTGATAGGGTCTGATATTTACCACTATCGTGCCATGATATTAGCCATATTTAGAGTCTATTATATATTTTTTAGAGTATTTTCAGGTTCTGGTACGTTATGGAGAACTTTGGTGATTTTGGAGCTCTTAAAGATGCAGAACTACGCAGATGCGTCTGATGTTTAGATATGGATGCGATTCAGCTGATCTTTTGACATGAGATAGAGATTTGAGTTAGATTTCCAATGCCACCAGTTTGAGGTCCATCTAACGGTTAGATCTAAAGTTATGTCCAATTTACTAGAGAGTGGTGTGTCTGCCTCGCGAGAGAAAGCTGTTGAGAAAATGAATGAGTGCCGATCGATGGCACAGCCTTGGTGTCGATCGATGGTGATCCCAGAAGACAGGACCGACTTGTTTTATGGCCGACTTAAGCCCATAAGCCATCACAAATTACCAGAATGCCCTTAGACGACTTAAAACCCTATTTATATGTTTTCTAAGCCATTGTTAACGGCTAGGTTTTATTCTATCTATTGTTCTAGGGTTAGGAGAGAATGGAAGAAATCTTTCAGAGTCCTCCTGTAACTCCTTTGGTTCTCTATATTCTATTTATTCTATTCATCTATGATTTCTATGACAAAAATCATGTCTGAGTAGGTCTTTTGTTAGGTTTAGGGTTTATTAATGGTATTGATGCATTAGCCGAACAATAGAATTTCTAGGGTGATTATTAGAAATCTATCAATATAATTTTATTTATTGCTTGTGTTCTAGAGTAGCTAACTAGAACCCTGATCATAGGATAGTTAGGCGCAAGCGAGAGCATGGTCTACTACCAAAATTAATCATGTTGAGCTGGGTTATTAGAAACAAAAGAGAGTTTCTTAAGTTAATTTAGTGAACCCGAGAGAGCATCGATCGACGCAAGATCATTTCTATCGATCGACGGTCATTCCGTGTCAACAAGCGAGAGTTGAGACATCGGACTAGTTCTATGATTAATACCCTTAGCTTCTATCCTCTATAATCCACTTGCCTGAAACCCTAATTTAGCTTTTTATTATTATTGTTTACTTATCAATCAATCAATCATCTGCTATAGTTTATTTACTTCTTATTAATCTATTTTCCAAGCTTAATCGCGACTGTATTGAGTTTATTGTGTGCCCACGCTCTCTGTGGATTCGATCCCTAAATACTATAATTTGACCTCTCTTGGCAAGAGTAGTTCATAGGATTAATTTGATAGAGTTTTCATTGAAATACATAAAAACCCTCACATCAGTCAGCACCTCCGAGACAAAAATTGTCTGGAGAGATGCTCGGTTCTCGATTGATGCAAGTCATATAAGCCGAGAACTTATCGCAGACTTCAATATCGAAACAGAATTAGGTTGAAACTGCAAACAGAATACGTAAGCCGAAATAGTCATCGCACCTCCTAAAACCGAAATTAAACCTAGGTCTTGCCCTTAAACCCACCGCACTGGTCTTTAACATCTCAAAGGCATAGTATCGAAATGATACGAGATTCCTACTATATGTCTCTTCGCTTGCACCTGCACGTTTATGAGACTCTATGGAGGTTTTCGATCACTCTCATCTAAAATAGACGATAAATGTGACGATCTTCGAGAATTACATGTGAGATGACAACTCACATTCTTTTTGTCAGTAAAAACATGTAAATCCCACTCGAAATAACAACCCATGAACTCATAAGTCAGTGACAAACAGCCTACAAGGCTAGTCTTAAGGCCAACACAGGTCCAATATAAAATGCCGTCAGCAGCAACAAGCTCAAAAATCCACACGTCACTAGGCCATACAGGTCCCACCGGAAAACAGATCGTAAGGATCTTAACTCCACAATGAATTATGAAAGGCTTGATCCCTTAAAAAGGATGTGTAGGCAACCTTAGTAAGGCGCAGCCCCAATCTTATCACATTCCATTCTTCCGAGAAAAGAAGTGACAATCTTGGATGTGGATTCCGATTAAACGCTCAAAACTCACTCGCAAAACATCATACTCAAGACTTGCGAGTTGAGGGGCTAACTGTTGCGGTCAAAAACAATAATCTCGAAATCAACGTCCAAGACTTACAATCAAGCCCTTCCAAAAACCTTATGAGACAACTCCGGAAGAGGTTACAGTTTGAACCAAACCGGGGTGGATTAACTGGGGACAGTGTAATTAAAGTCTAGAAGAGGTTCGTTAATGCTATTTAATTTGTTTTGAGTTTTATTTGCTATATATATATATATATAAGTTTTTCAAAAAGTTTTATTGAGTCAAAAAGGGATTATGATCAAAAAAATTTTGATTAACCACACTTTAGCACCATTCTTAGAAGGTTATTTGCAGAGATTACTAGAGATGCTAAATTGGATCATCCTGGCACTATATAACACTTGCTTAGAAAGTTTGAAAAACCTGAAGCTGATTTCCAACTCTAATCCTGACATTATCAGCTTGCTTTCGGGCTTGGTATACACTGGATCGGGTTCCTTCTGCAAGTCTGTAGGTACAAGTCATTGCACCTTTGTTTCCCTTCTCTCTCTCTCTTCAGCTTCCACTTAAAAGTCTAAAAGATTGAGATGATTTCCCAAGATGCAGAGGGGTAGGTACATTACATATGACCCCATTATTCTAATTCAAGGAAATGATCACACATTGCTGGAAGCGAGGGGTAGGTAAATTACTTATGACCCCATTATTCGCCTACAACTTTGTCCAAATAGAAAACGAAAACGAAAAAGAGAAAAATAATAAGAAAAAGAGATCTAAAAAGGTTCAGAGAAGAGAGAAAAAGAGGGAAGAAAGGGATCAAAGAGGACTTTGTACCTAGTTGTCCAGATACTTGCAGAGGTAAGAACCCATGTGTCCTTTGATCGATACTCCCAGGGTAAAGCATTCACTTTTATTTTATGCAAAGAAATGAGATCAATAGAGGGGAGAGTCAAGCTAGTATTTGCTAAGTTGTTGGTAGAAGAGATTTGGTTGCTATACTAGGATGGGGTATATAATGTTTCTCTGTGATTTACTTGATAGGATGTGGTTGCAACAAAGTAGGGTGATAGTTATGCTTAGATATTATGTGAGTCTCCACTTTTAGAAACCTCTTTCACAGACTTGTTTGCTTGAGGACAAGCAAAAGGTTAAGTCTGGGGGAGTTGATATAGTCTATCTATTACCAGTTTTAGGCCTTATTCTAGGCTCTATTTAGAGTTTATTATGTGTGTCTAGGCTATGTTTTATTATATTACAGGTCCATGAACGTTTTAGAGATATATGGGATACTTGGAGCTTTTGGAGCATTTAGAAGAGAAGAATCTGTTGCTGATCATCTAGGGAGTCAACGGAGCCATCGATCGATGGACCACACTTGGCATCAACCGATGATCTAAGCTCGAGAGCGATCGATGCAGAACACTTGCCATCGATCCATGATCAAAGCCCAAGATAGAAAGCTGAAAAATAACATGGACGAGTTTTGACCTAGAGTTAGGGTTTTATATTTATGTCTTGACAAAGACAACGAAAGAAAGAGAGAGAGAGAGAGAGAGAGAGAGAGAGAGAGAGAGAGAGAGAGTTGGAGTTAAAAAGATCAGAATAGTTAAGATTTGAGTTCTAGACACCAGGCCTTAGCCATCGATCGATGGTCATTCATTTTGCTCGCATACGAGAGTTGGAGTTAAAAAGATCAGAATAGTTAAGATTTGAGTTCTAGAATATTTACGTTTTCGTGCTTCCTATCCACTATAATTCATAAAGCTTGAAACCCTAGATCTAGCATATTTACATTTATATTTACATCTAGAATATTTTCATTAGTAGCATATTTCCATATTGCATCCTACTTCTTGACAAGGAACATTTCCTAAATCTGGTTATTCATTACTAAAATATATATTCACCTAGTTTAGTCTTTAGAAATAAGAAATCTATTGTTTGCATTTGCTCTTTGTGGATTTGATCTCTTTTGACAAGAGTATTATAGAGTGTGTTAAAATTAGGGTTAATTTGACAGTAGATTGTTTAGGATATTCGTTACCCTGCTAGAACAAAATACACACCACGTCACTTTTATAACCTTTTGTAACAATCATAACGCTCTTACGCGGATTCGAAATAAGAACTACTTTTCCTAATATTCATTTTGTTATCTTTATATATTTTTCGCATATGTTTGGTCACTTGTCATTGGCTTTCGCAGAGAATCCGGACCTCAAGGAAAGTAGTGTTTTCTTTGATTTCCTCTATTTACTAAAATCGACGGTGTGAATTTTGGTTCTCATAGTGGGTACGTATACTTATATCTGTATACTCCCATATTTTTAAATATTCGTCCATGAATTCGAATCGCAGGCAATAAGGATCGATCGAGAAATTTTGAAGTACGAAATGGTAGAAGTATTGATCGTGAGTGAACCATGACTCGAAGAAGCTGTTAGACCATGGTTAGACAATGTGTTAGATTGAGCAGAAGGACATTTTGGAAGCATCACGTTTTTGGAAGCACGACGTTTTAGAAGCTCGACGTTTTAAAAGCACGTTGTTTCTTAAGCACAAAGTTTTCTGCAAAACTTCGTATCAATAAAATATTATTTTGGAGACAAAATAATTTGGAAGCAGGACGGGAGTTAAGCACGACGGGATTGAAGCACGACGGGATCGAAGTACGACGGGATCAAAGCACGACGAGAAAATCTGAAGTTGGGCGAAAACCCTAATTTCGGTATTATGGAATTTCTCGGGGAAGCCGGAGGCTTGAGAAATATTTTCTGTCAAGGTCAGAATTCATTTGGAGTTTATTAAAAATATTCAACGCATCATAACTTGAGCGAAAAAGTATTCGGGATAGATTGTGTTAGATCCAGGGGTGAGATTGTGTTGAATGTTTCCTCAAGTGGTATTGCTTCGCTTTTGTTACAAGGTGGAAGGACTGCACATTCTAGATTTGGAATACCAATCAATTCTAATGAATAATCTCTGTGTAATTTGCCACTAGGGACTGATTCTGCTAATTTGGTTAAAGAAACATCGCTGATAATTTGGGATGAAGCACCGATGATGAGCAAGCATTGTTTTGAGTCATTGGACATGAGCCTATAAGACATTATGAGGACTAAAGAAAAGAAGCCATTTTCTGGAAAAGTTGTTGTATTAGGTGGGGATTTCATGCAAGTACTGCATGTTATTAATGGTGGCTCGAGAGCTGAAATTGTGTTGAATGCTCTAAATTCATCCTATCTGTGGAAAAATTGCAAAGTGCTCAAACTAACAAAGAATATGAGGTTATTGTCGACTGATATAACTGCAGAAGAGTTGAAGGAACTTGAAGCATTTTCGCAATGGATATTGGATGTTGGAGATGGAGTAGGTTGTGAGCCTAATAATGGTGATGCACTAATCACTATTCCATATGAGTTCCTGATTATGGATACAAAGGATCCTATAGAATCAATCAGCAGAGAAGTTTACGGAGATGCAACAGCTATTCAGCAGCAAAAAGATCCTATTATTTTTCAAGATAGAGCTATTATCTGCCCGACAAATGAGGACGTTAACAATATAAATCAGCATATGTTGGATAAACTTGGTGGTAAGTACATTTTGGTAGCAGGAAATTATGATCCCTATTTGTTTATAAGACGTTTAACAGAAATAATATTTTTAAAAATAATTTCAAGTGAGGAGAGATTATATTTAAAGTCTGACAGCATACACCCATCTGATATACGATCCGTTAATGATCAAGCTCTCACACCTGAATTTTTTAACAGTATCAATGCATCAGGTTCACCAAATAACAATCTTAGGTTGGAAATTGGCTGTCTTGTCATGTTACGTATGAATATTGATCATTTTGAAGGATTGGTGAATGGATCTAGATTGCAGATTATAGATACGTCTGATTTATGTGTGAAGGCGAGAATTATTACAGGAAAAAAAGTTGGAGAAGTTTTTTTAGTTCCTAGACTGTTCATTACTCCGTCAGACAAGAAGTTAATCATTCAAGATGAGAAGAAGGCAGCTCCAATTAATAAAAGTCAGGGGGAAATCTCTCTCACATGTTGGAATATTTCTACCGCGACATGTGTTTTTCATGGACAACTCTATGTTGCTATCTTTAGGGTCACATCCAAGAAAGGTTTGAAGATTTTGATTGTTGATGAGGATGGAAAGCCGCAAAAACAAACAAAAAATATTATTTTCAAAGAGATTTTTCAAAAAATCTCTGAGTTTGTTTTCTAATTTATACTATGATTTTTTTATTTCACAGACTTTTATTTTCTTTCACACCATTTCCGGAAAATAGTTTATATGGATATCTCAAGTAATTTCGAATTATGTGTTGATTAAACTTTTATGTGATGGAATTGTTGTGATTATTAATGCATTTCCAGAGAATTCAAAATATTTTCTATTTTACAAATATAGATATAAATTACTATAATGTGTATTTTGTAAACATAATTACGTAGAAATATATTGCTCACACTCTTTAATTTAATAGTTTTATTATCTATTAGTTAATTTTAAGACAACTGTATAAACATATGGACCGAGAAAATATTATCCAGCCCATTTCGTGCAGTAAAAGAAAATAATCCTTAATGTTTCTTTACCGAGGTTGAATATTTTTTTTATTTAAAGACCATAATATACTTGGGTCTTTCTCAGACTTTTTAAGAGTATTTAGGAAAAATGAAAGCCCAACATATCGTCGTTGGGCTTTCACATATTGAAAAGCAATATTTTATGGCCCAAATAAAATTGCCGAGTATTAAAAAGTTGTGATTTTTCATTGATACTTTTATTTATATATAAGACTCTTCTTTGATACTTTTTCTACAAACCCTAAAATCGGTCTACTCTTCATTTGGGTCTCTCAGAATCCTGATTGCATAATTTTTTTTTCTTTATCGTCATTTCAGCTTCCACCGTTGTAAGTTTTTCTTCTTCTGTTCTCATATCATTACAATACAAGTATGATTTTGTCATGTAGGTTCTATAATTGATAGAAAACTGAAAGATTTTCATGCAAATAAAATATATCTAAGATATGAGATATGTTCCTTTTAATAGATTTTAATTTTTATTGAATATTTAATCGTTCTCTTATACATAAAGTAATCATTTGTATATTTTATGTACTTTTTAAGTAATCTATTTTCTTTTAGTTCTTATATCAGATCTTTCCATTTTAATCGATTTTGGATGATGAACATGTTAAAATGACAGATAATAGTGACTTGAAGTTGAAACGTCATGCGGAAGAGGATCATGGCTCATCTTATCAACAAGGTTATAAGAAGGTCAGGAAGAAAACTCAAGCTTGTTACACGGCTATGCTCATGATGATGAAGAAGCAACAAAAAGCTAAAGATGAACAGAATGAAGCCATGGTTGAAGTGAACTCCCTCACTGGTAAACCCCAGGTGCTGTATGACTTTATTAAGGAAGCTAAACTAAATTCTGAGAAGGAGAAAGTAGAAGGTGATCTACTCCTCGCAGAAGCAAGGGTATCCGATTTGAAGGTCCTATTGATCGACTGGTACAAGTTTGGGGAGCCAAACATGTATGACTAAACTCTTGGTCCCTTAATTCTCAAAGACATGATTTAATTAATTTATTTTATCTAAAACTTTGGTTGGAGTAATTTTACGGTTGATTACAACCGGTTTTTACTCCTTTTGTTATATGATATTATCTCAAACTTAAATCGTTTTAAGTTTTACTTTATTATTTATACCTTTGATTATTTTGAATTTAGGGTTAGACTACACTGATATTAGATGTTAGTTTATGATTACAATGGAAGTTGTTTTGATCGTATAGAAAATATATAATGATATTTAGAGTTAATTAGTTGTAATGATGATAGTAACTTAAAAATATTTGGGAAATGAACTTTTTTAGTCTGTTAGACGTTATATGTTCTCTCTTTTGCTTGCTCTGTGAATTCTAACTTTGTTTTAGTGTGATTTTCGAGAAAAGATATGATTTTAGGAATTACGTGTGATGTTAACTTAGTTAGAGACCGTAGTTAGAAAACTTGCTTCATATATCAGCTTTACAGATAATGACTGGACATTATAGGGTTTAGATACAGTTATAATGTCAGTAGTTGTTGGAAGCTGTAATATGTAAAAGATTCAATTCTTTTCTTATTTGAAAAAAATATAATAATTATATAATAATTATATACCTATTATGTTTTATATATATTTGTTATGAAATACACTTTTTGTGGTTGTCAATTAATTGATAATTATGTATTGTATTCAATGCATGTTTGCCAAACTATTATATTTTGAATACTAGGTGTTCTGCCCGCACTTGCGGGCTTAATAATTTTACAAAACTTTCTAAATATATATATTATCAATTCAAAAGCTATTAGAATAAGTTATTTCATGCTTTTGAAATATTTAATAATTATTAAATATTAAAACAATTCTATATGATATTTTTTTTTAATTTTAATAAAATATATTTTATTACGTAAAATAAACTTGAAAATATTCATGTATACATAAAACTATATTCATGAATTTTATATTTATTTTAAAAATATTATGATATAAAATATTTTTGATAACATAATATAGAATCTTTTTAGATAATGATGATTATCAAATTAATAAAATACTTTTAATGTATGAGTAATATATTAACAAAGATAATCTAATTATTTATTAAGGGTAATAAAGATCTTAAACACTTTAACTTTAAATTATTTGCCAATTTTTATAAATATTTTTGAATTATTTGCTAATTTTTTCAGAAATTATCACAATGAGTGCTTTTGATTGTCCTATAATTATTATTTTAAAAAGATATATGATTTATTCTATCTTATGATATATATATATATTAAAATAGAACCGGTTTAATGTTACTAAACCAAATATAATATAAACATGCATATAATATTTTAACAGTATTAAAATAAGTATAATATAAATTTAATTATGATATTGTTGTTAGTGTTTTTTAATTATTCTCAAGATAATGATAAATTATCAGCTAAATCACTAAAATTATTTATTAAGATTAATAATGGAGCATAAAATATGACTAACCTAAAATTTTATGGAGAACATGACAAATTATCAAATTCACTTCTTAACTATATATATGATAAATATTAAACACTTTTATTAGGTGAATAAAATTGAAAACATTCATATATACATAAAACTATATATGCATGGATTTATATGTTTTCTAAAAATATTATGATGTAAAAAAGAAATTTGGATAACATAACATATAACCTTTTTAGATAATGATGATTATCTAATTAATGAAATTTGTTTTTAATTTATAGGTAATTATATATTAGCAAATCTAAAATAATTATTTATTTAAGGTAATAAAGATTCAAATGTTTCAACTTTTATTATGAGAGAGAAAAAAACACTTTGTAAATAATATTATAAATATTTTTGAATTATTTGTAAACTTTTTTAGAAATTATCACAATGAGTAATTTTGATTGTCCTAATTCTTTTTTTTTAAATAGATGAATCATTATATCTTATATGATATATATTAACATAAAGCCGGTTTAATATTACTTAACCAAATATAATATAAATATATATAATATTAATATTACTAAATTAAATAATATAAATTTAAGTATAATATTATCATTATAATTTTTTAATTATTCTCAAAATAATGATAACTATCAACTAAATTACTAAAATTATTTATTAATATTAATAATTAAGCATAAATATAATATAAAGTAACTATGATATTATTGTTAGAATTTTTTATTTATTTTCAAGATAAAGATAAATTATCATCTAAATCACTAAAATTGTTTATTAAAATTAATAGTTAAGTATAAAATATGACTAAACCTAAAATTATGGCGAGCTTGACAACTCATCAAATTTACTTCTTAAATAATAGTATATATATATATATATATCAATTTTATTAGGATAAATTCTATCCGAACTCAAGCACAAAAATATCTATATTGTTTATGTTAAGTTAATTACAATATCTGAACAAATTTTTTATTAATATTCATCAAATTAGTGATGAAAGATATTTACTCAATATTAAGAAGATTATATTTCTAACATATACGCCAATTGTACCTTACATACAAACAACATTACCTATACAATGTGAAAAATATGAAATAAATTTTAAAACTTGTAATTTCATATGCTCTCTCCAATTTGTAGTGAAAGTTGATTAATATATAAAAATATTATAACTTGTAATTTTATATGCTTTATCCAATATAATTATACATTTGTATGAAATTTGGAAAAGGAAAAATATGCGCGCTTTAAAAGTACGGGTTAAACTCTAATAATAGATTAAAACTGTATATTTTATAGACAGACAAAATATTTATTTGTTATTATCAGCATTAATATCAACTGTTCATCAAAACAACATTTTTTGTAATTTAATAATGATAAAAGAATATTATAAACAAATGAATAGTTATATAATTGTTTAATAAAATATTAGTTATATATATATTTTGAACAATTTCGTTATATATATAAATGTTCATATCTTGCAGATATATGTTAATTGTCTTTCTTTTAAACGTAAACATTCGGGACACACCTTACTGTCTTATACGTGTGTATTGTCTTTACTTGATACGTTTGTCGACCTCTTTCACGCGTAATTAAATACGCATGATATTTGTGTGCTTGTTTGAATATATATACAACGTATATAACTAAGTTTTTTTTTTTTTTTGCTAAACTGTAAATATCATTCATGGAATGAAAGTTCGGTTACAAAGAAATTGAAACCAGAATTTGCTAAGAGCCATTCTGTTTCTAGTGACTGCAAAAAGTTTAAAAAAGTCTCTAGAAAACAATCAAATTAGTCCTAGTCTAATGAAGAACTTGGAACTAATAATTAACAAGAACAAACGACAACAATGGTTCCCACAGATAACACTTCTCGATCTCCTTCGTATATAACTAAGTTTAGCTTCCACCTTCGTAGATACAACTAATTTTCTTTGTTATAGCTAGTGTTGACAAAGAAAACAGCTACATTTCTACGCATATATATACTGTGTTATAGCTAGTGTTATATGGTAAGTGGATTCTAAACCTTTGTTATATGTGTTGTATATACACAAAAAAACACATAATATATATATGTATTATGTGTATTTACCTCTAAAAGAATAAACAAGCGTGTTAGGTATAGACGAAGACTTTATCTACTTTTTTACACGTTTGTCTACTTTTTTACACGTAAATAGAGTCGAAATATACAAGCAGAATCAAGCGAAACGAATTGGTAATTGGAGTTGAAGCTTCTGTAGATCGGCGGCGACTTAAGGAAGAAGAAGCATACAAGCAGACTCACGCGAAACGAATTGGATATTCATGTTTCAGTCGGCGAGATTCCGGCGAAGCCATCGCGTGTTCGACATGCACTCATTATTATCTGTTAATTCGGGCTTTGTTTTGGGGTTAATGTATTTTGTATTTGCATTTGTTTTTGCTTGTAGACAAGAAGCCTAATGGGCTTTTTTAATACTAAAAGTTAAAAAGGACATAGCACGTTATCTACTCTGTTTACACGTAAATATATACACATAATATGTGTATTTATTTGTCACAAAAGTATACAGTAATAAGGTTGTAACGCCCGTATCGTCTTCTCTCGAAAATGACGTATTATTTTCAATAAAATTAAATTAAATCTAGATATTTAAAATTGGATAAAATGTAATAACATTTAATAAAAGAAATACATCTTTAAATTAAATTATAAAAAATATGTTGAATAAATCAAATAAAATACAATGATCTCTAAAACACCAAACTATATAGATATTTAACTATTTGTCATGCTCACCTGCAAAGGAAAAAATGAGAGATGAATAACATGAGAATCATTCAGTGAGATATAGGATGCTAATCCATAAACTAGTTACTCAATACATAACACGAAGGCGATGTATGCGTAATTCTAGCATAAAATGATCACAGTGTTTAATATGCTACACAAAACAACCAATTCACTGATAATGCATAACTACTCTTTGAACCCATATTCTCCTCATACGGATATATATCAACTTATGGGCACTGATAGCATATGAATCCATCCATGTATCTGCAATCTCTACAACCAGGTGACAAGTACAAACGTCTTTGTACCCCTCAATCTCCATAAACAGGCGACCAATACAAATGTCTCCGTACCTCACAATCTCTACAAACGGGCGACCAACACAAACCTCTTTGTACCTCACAACCTCGTCACACCGGACGACAAGTACGGACATCTTTGTACTCCGCAATCACATATAATCGAATATATATATATATACATATATATATATATATATATATATATATTACTCAATTACCATTTAACATCATTTAAATCAAGCAATAGTTGAATCCACTAACATCCTATTTCCAATTTAACAATCGATAATAATAAATACGCAAGATTCTCAAGAAGACTAGATTCGAAAACACATAACATGTTTCGAAACTAAACTTTCCATAATATTAGTATTAAACTATCACGAGATTAAACGGAACAACCCCGACCTTAGCCACTGGCTGGAATGATCAAAGAAAGATGATCAACTGAGGTCAACTACAACATGAAAATTAACGACTTAGGCTCAGAGTCCCAGGAAACAAAGTTTCCAAAATCTGGACCTTTCCTAAAATAGTATTTTCCTAAAACGACATATTTCCTAAAATAGAACTTTCCTAAAATGTAAACCTTCCTAAAAAATAGATTTTCTAAAATAGAACTTTTCCTAAAATAGAAGCTTTTCCTAAGTGAAAACTTTCTCTAAACAGAACTTTCCAAAATTATAAAAGAGGAAGATGACAAACTTACCAGAAATCATGTCGGAAACTTGCCCGGAAACCCGATTGGCTAAGGTGAGTGAGTTGACGTAGGTTAGGACCAAAGGTCTATGTTGGGTCAGTTCATGGTCATAGCCTTTAGGATCATTTAGGATTGTGTGGTTTGATTGATTGAGTGTTGCTTGTAAGGTACACAAGGCCAATAAGCCGCGGGTATTGCATATTGTTTGGTGCATTCATGTAGATTACTCAAACCGGCTATATTGCCTATAGACCCTAAGTATGGTTGCATGCTTGGTCGAGACTAAAAGGTCGATCGTTTGTGCTAGTTGATAGGCGAGTGGTTAAGGCATTCGACGGATGGGAATAAACCATACCTAGCAAACTGAGACTATAAGGCCTATTGTCGAGTACAATCGTTTGAGTCCATAAGGCTAACGACGGTTAAAGACTTAGGATTAAGTTCATGCTAGAATTAGGATTTCGGAACTAACCATGTAAGCGGTATGATTCTCCTCACTAAGCAATTGTTTAGATTGCTTTTGCCTCATTGTATGTGGCAGGCTGTAAGGATGGTCCATGTTGATGCAAGACAGGCGGCTGAGGGGTGTGTGTGGTGTTCGAGTCACTTAGGTCTAGTATTATATAGGATCGATATGATATTACTTAAACTACAATGTATCAAATCTATGGTTATATATACAATACAGCCATATTGGTTTCTTCGCTTCTGGATGTTTTATTGAGTAATTATGGAATAATGGTTAGAACCTCACCTGAATATTACACTTACACATGATAATAACTTAAAATGAATCCAACCTGACCGGATCACCTATCGGCTTACTCGTGTGAGGTCCAGGTCGTATGAGTGTCCGGATCGGGTCTTACAAATTGGTATCAAAGCATGCTTAGGTCCTAGGATAGTTGAGTCGCGTTATGGGGAAACACAACACACTTCGGCTAGCGGTCTTGCGGTAAGGGGTTAACTCATCCTCGAGTTAAGATATAGTTAGATTAGGTGCGAACTCGTCTGGAAGTTTGTAGTAGGAATTGTTTAGATTAACTCGTCTTTAGGCAAGTTTTCATAGGGAGATTGTTTGAACTAACTCACCATTAAGGTGAGTTATCCGTAGTTTTAAGGACTCATCTATCCGCCTGTGTTGAACAGATGGTTAGTAAATCAAAGACAGGAAAGTCCATGAAGGACAAAGAGAAAGTTAGTGAGGTCAAAGACGGTAGAGGGGTCGACGATGGCACCGAGCATAATCGCATTGCTCCGACTGTGGTCCAGGAGGTTGGCACGAGTCATGAGAGTGATGATGGTCTGCTCGGGGGAAACATGGTAGCTGGCCTTACGGGTGCCAACATGGAGGATGTTTGTGCGGGGAGTCAGATCCTCAAACACAATGCTTCCACATCGAGTTCCATTAACTAACGGGTCGAATGATCCGACTAGTAGAGTGGGGCAGGTCGTGACACCCATGGTTTGTGAAGAAATGGAAGATTAGATAAATATACTTGTATAGAACACACAAATATACATATCCAAAATTTATAGATCAACCTTTAAAGGAGTGGAAGATAAGAACCATCTGATTAAAACCTGCAAAAAAAAAGATAAATTATTGAGAAAGACATGAGACAAAAAAAATGAAAAATTCATATAAAGTTTGGTGTTTTCAAGTCAAAGAGATTAGAGAGAGCTTGGAGATTTTTAGTTTGGGGAAAATGTAAGAGCTTTATGCAAGAGGAGGTTACCAAATGAAGAAAAATCAAACAAAGAGACTTACCAAAATGTTCAGATCTATTATAAAAGAGGTGACATGGTAGAAGCCTCCGTCAGAAGACTTCATTCGCATTATATTTTAGAAGACTTTCGAGAAGACTTTCCAGAAGTCTTCAAAAGTCTTCTCGAAAATCTTCAAAAGTCTATCCATATCTGAAAAACCTGCATATTCAAAAACGTAGTAGTTGTTTTAGTTTATGACCGATTTAGGAAATTATTTATTAAATTAAGAAAAAATAAAGAATACCTAAAAATAGGTTTATTAGTTATTTACTGGCAGTTTCTTGTAAATAAGTTGTAAGTCTTACAGTTATTTCTTATTGTACTTCTTAGTTATTTCTTATTGTACTTCTTTTTCAACAAGATAGATATTTATTTTAGATATTGATTGTTATTGTTAGACCAAATAAAATCCCTAACATTTCTTTTCCCCCACGTTTATAACTACTCATTAGGTGTTTTGCCCGTCTTACAGATATAATAATTTAAAAAATATTTATATAGATGTATTATAAATTTAAAGACCATTAGAATAAGTTATTTTTCATGCGCTTAAGTATTTAATAAATTAAATAACAATTTTTAATATTTTGGTCAACTCAACAAATTATTTATATATAACAAAGTTTTTCATCTTAAATATTTTTTATCACTTAAAATAACTTTAAATACTCATAAATTTCAAATATTTAATAATACATTAAATAACAAATGGGCTTTGTACAATTTAAATACTCACAGCATTTGCACAAAGTCCTTTCTTTTACTTTATAAAATGAAGGCCTTGTTTTGTTAAGAAATATAAATATTAGAGTTCTAGTTTTTAAATTGACTATAATATAACTAAAGATTGAAAAGAAATTAAGGCAGCACAAGGCCCTTTTAATATTTTAGCTGGCCTGCCTGAATGTATACGTGTAAAAAAGAGACAGCGAACATATGTGTTGGGTATGAGAAATTTCGATAATCATTTTTATTTTATTTACACGAAAATAGTTTAATGAAGAACTTAATTAAAAATTATTTTATTAAAAGGTAAAATATTTATTTATACCTGTAGATTTTTAACTAATCTAAATTTAGAGTTTAGAATTAATGAGTAGGTTTTGAAGATGGAGTTTAAAATTTCCAAAAAAAAAAGAATATTAAAAATTTCAAAAAAAAACTATTTTATTTTTTTTATTTTTTAAAGATTATATTTGTGAGAAAAATTTAAAAAGGATTATATGAGAGATTTGCTCGTTGGGTTATGTGTGTTCATTTATCACAAAACTATACAGTAATAAATTGTGTCCTGAATGTTTACGTGTAAAAAAGGGACAGATAACATATGTGCGTTTGTTTCGAAAAGCTATACCACGAATAAGGTGTGTACTGAATGTTTACGTGTAAAATAGATAAAGTGCAAGGTATGAACATATATATAACTAGAGTAAGATAAGAACATATATATATCTAGAGTAAGATAAACAATAACATTCTATAGCTGACAATTTTCTATATTCACAAGTCATGAGATATGCTACTTATATATATATTTCTTTAGCAAAGATACACTACTTGTGTTTCATATTTTTGATTTTGACATATGTTCAAGGTAAATTATATCCAACTTTTCCCCTTTATTGACGATATAGGATTTTTCTTACCCAAATGCAATTCATTATTTTTTTATTTAAAGCACTAGATGTGGGAGTTTGGAAATGCCCTAAAGGCATCGTCAAATATACTATAGAAGGAAGATGCGTTAATTCCAAGAACCCAGACTGTGAACTTACTAAATATGTTACTAATTGCTTTTGTGTTGCTATAAACGATCAGAAAGGTAGGAGGAGTACTTGCTACTGTTGCAAAGTTAAATCATAATTGAACAACGAAACATCCAAAGATGGTTACTCAGCTCTATGCAATATACAACGAAACATCCAAAGTTATCTGTGCGTTTATATTCGAAGAGTCACAAACCGATTAAATTATATGAGTAATAACAAAAATAAGTCAGTATGCAATAGTACAATATATATATATATATAATGCTGTGTTTATTTTTATTTTATTTTTGACCAAAAGAAGCTGTGTTTTTGTAAACAATGAATAATATTAAGCCACAAAGGCAAGGGTTCGAACATAGTCCAAGAACAAAAAAAACAAAGCCATACCAATAGGCATGGGAGATACAAAGCATATAACAAACTAGAACATTAAACAGTACACAATATAAAACCGCACACTCACTTCAAGGGAAGAAGGACGGTGGGTGTGTACCCATTGGTAAAAATGTGATGTCGCTGCCTCTGCAGAATTCAAAGCATGAAGCCAGCTTGGAACGAAGGCCTCTTCCAACTGGTTTAGGCTTACGGTGGTTTTAGTATCCCTTCAGCTTCAGCTCAAGTATCTCACAGCTACAAAATTTATCCTAGAGCACGCGAGCTCCCTCTGGTCTCTCTGCTCCACAAGTAGACTCAGTTGGTTTTCTACCAACTTTCGGGGACGCCGGCCATCTTGATCACGCTATTGGCTCCAAGATCTATCTCGTAAAGCCTAGCGATAACGGTCAAGATACCTCATACCTGTCGCTCTCACCTCCACTGGTTTACCTAAAGTAAGCCCATCTTCGAGTTGTAGCTTCTCAAAAAACACCATGACACTGAGGAGAAGGGAAAAGGAATATCGGACGAACCGTACCGCAGACTCAGGTCCGTATCAGAGCTCTGGACTTTGACCCATCAGATCTCATCAAAGACAACTCTCTAACCCTTGTTGGCCATCTCACTACTCCGAGAGAACAGAAAATTTCTGCAGTCTTGCCTTTCCTCCCGATCACTGGAACCTAATGGGTCGTACATCTGGATTTGACCTTAGTAATGGTTGCTTCCAGTTCCGGTTCATCGACGAAGCGGACCTCTAAACGGTTGTGCACTACATACCATACAATTTCGGTAGATGGATGCTCCTTATTCAGCGATGGGAGCCCATAATTTTGTCTATCTTTCCTTCTCTTTGGATTAGGCTGAAAGGAATCTGAAACACCCCGACCCAAAAATATTTGAAAACACATTGAAAATTCTAAATAAGGATCAGACTATTTTGAAGGAAAAATACTTGAATTTTGTTAATAAAATTCAAGACCAAAATACTTAAAATCCATAGCGCAACAATAAGACATGAGCACTACTCCAAGTTAAAACACTCTCTCCCGATGGTTTTTCTAGCCTCGCACTTCAGTTCACCCAATCAAACATTACATGCATCACGAAAGAAGGCATGAGCATACAAAAATACTCAGTGAGAATGCTCAAAACCGTCCACATACAACCTATAACATAACTAACATTAACAATAAATTCCATTCTAGCAACCTAGTATTCAGTTCTGTTCTAGCAACCTAACATCCAGTTCCGTTCTAACAACCTAACATTCCATTTCATTCTTATACTTAACCATTTTATTTAACTAGCCATTTATCTATACTTATAAATTTTTACGTATTTCTATTTACTTAACAATTTTTATTCATTCTCGACCCCGAAGGTCATTTATGGCCTGAAGACAATCATACACTGCATGTGGCCAAATTATATCCGGCCCGTAGCCATCATACCCGTCCCGAAGCTATTCGACCCATCATTCACTCATACAGTCTGAAGCCACTCGGCACCAAAGGTCCATCACGGCCGAAGACAACATACGGCCCGAAGCCAACATACGGCCAAAAGCCAAAAACGATCATAACATCTTTTACTGCCCGAAGCCAAAACATACTTTTATTATAAGTTTATTCGCTTAATCTCATACCTTCTTTAAATTTGTTCCCTTAACCACATACTTTCCTCATCTAAGTTTGTTCATTTAACTGTGTACTTTCTTTATTTAAGTTCATTCACTTAATTTGTTTCCTTAACAATATTTCATTTAACATGACATTCAATATAGATTAAATCTTATGTTTTCACATATTCAATTCCACTCAATTTTACCATAAATACACACAATCTAGCATACCATATCTTAAGAACACAAAGAACGTTCTTCGATCCCTGAATATTACTTCGAAGGACGAAGAACGAACTTTCCATAAAACACATTATTCCTCCACACACACCCTAGCATATTGATATAGCCTATTTATTACCAGTTTAGGCCATATTCCAGGCTCTATTTAGAGTCTATTATGTGTGTCTAGACTATGTTTTAGTATATTTACAGGTCCAGGAACGTTTTGGAGACATATGAGATACTTGGAGCTTTTGGAGCATTTAGAAGAGAAGAATCTGTAGCTGATCATCTAGGGAGTCGATGAAGCCATCAATCGATGGATAACACTTGGCTTCGACCGATGATCTAAGCTCAAGACCGGTCGATGCAGCACACATGCCATTGATCAATGACCAAAGCCCAAGTCAAAAAGACGAAAATACCTTGGACGAGTTTTGACCAATTTATTAGAGTTTTCTATCATAGTTTTAGGGGGCCGAAGCAGTCTTAGAAAAGCAAGCAGCCAGAGAAGAGAAAGGCTGAAACAGAGTTGGAATATCTTGTTTATTGGAGAGACAGATCCGAACATCATTACAGAGAAGATCTTGAACTCCTTTTCTTATTACCCAGTTTATTCTATGCAATTTATTCAGACGTTAATCATGTCCTTTATTGCTATGTCAAAGTAATTCATTGTTAGATTTAGGGTTTTTCAGTGGTAGTCATATCTTGTTGATTTTATAGAATTGTTAGGGTAATCTTCTTGGTTCTTTTGTTTAAGTTGTTGTTAATGCTAGGTTGAATCTGATCACCTCGATCTTAGAAACTAGGGTTTCATAGCGCAAGCGAGAGAATGGTTATAACTCTGAACCTATCTTAAACAATCTAAATAACAAACGAGAGTTGAATTGGAAGTTTAGAGAACCCATCAAACTGTGAAACCATTACTGTTAGAATGAGCATCGATCGACGCCAGCTTGTGTGCATCGATCGACACTCAATCGAGATAAGCGAGAGCGATCTCATAAAACATTTAGGTTTGAGTTCGAGAACGACGCTTAATTAAAACCCTAGCAATCTATTAATATGTATTATCTAATACTACCTGAAAACTTCCCCTAAGTCTAATCCCTTAACCTAATCTTCACAAACCAAATCTATCTTGAAATCATCATTATTGTAATTACCATTTGTCTAGCTTTAATTCGAAAACAGTAAGTCTATTTTGCAATCCTAGAGTCTCTTTGGATTTGATCCCTAAGTACTACACTGAACCTCTTATTTGAGAGAGTAAAGTGGGAAATATGGTTAATTTGAGAAGTGATATAAAATACCCACCACATCAAATTTGGCGCCGCTGCCGGGGACTCTTTCTTATTGCCATTAGATTTCGTTTAGAATATCGTCTAGATTTTTAATTTTATTCTATGCTAAATTATTCTTTCCATGATCCTGTGACACAGGTACTTAAAGGAGAGAACATGGATTCAGGACAACACGGATCGATCGACGGAGCTCATCCGGGATCGATCGACACGAGTCCACTACCGTCCGGCGACACCATCTTTGTTTCCATCGATCGATACCGATCAGCCGGAAGCCGGTAAGTACGCCTTTAATGGTGTTGATAATAAGAAAGTAGTCTTGATAGAACCAATGAACAATAAAAGAAACGAAGCAAGCCAACTCATTAACTATCAGAGGACTGCAATCCCTGATCAAATCACTAAATCTCCAAAGAATGAGATAAAGCATGAATTGCCAACTGCCAGTGCTCGAATATCAATGCTCGAATACCTAAACCCCAGCAGGACCTATTCCAATAGGTCCGCAATTCGATTACCAGACAACCATACAGGGAGCTCTGAGCTTGATATTAACTTCCTAGTTATGGCCCGCAAAAACCATTTTAGTGATCTTCCTACTGAACACCAGAACGATCACATCGAGATGCTAGAAGACATGGTGAACGAAAATTTCAATCGCTGCAAAATCTTCCCTTTTTTCCTTGAAGGTGACGCCAGGAGGTGATTGAACCAGCTACCACCAGGGTCCCTGGCCTGTTGGGAAGATATCAGAAGCGCTTTCATCAATCACTTCTTTGATGAGGAAAGATACTGGGAAGCGAAGAGAGAAGTATCCACATTCATTCAAGGTAGCTGTGAATCCTTTAAAAACGCTTGGAATAGATTCAAAACCTACCAGCTTTCGTGCCCTCACCACGGATTCTTAGAACCCCAACTCATGAACACTTTCTATAGAGGACTGAACATAGACTACCAAACCATCCCTTATACGGCCAGCGAGGGAAACTTCGGCACTAGGAGCCCCACAAGCGCTAAACGGCTGATAGAGAACATGGCCTTAGGTAGAGCTTACAAAATTAGAGATGCCGAGAAGAATGAAACGCCAATGCTCACGGAGGAAGAGCACTCGACCCGAGTCAGAAATACTTTGGCATCAGTTGCGACCCTCCTGGAGTTGCTGTCTCTCGCGATTTTGAAAAGCAAATTGAATTCTCAAATCTGATGAGTCTTAAAAACAAACGATTTAGGAAGAGCGCTGAAAACTTCGCAAGCAACTACGATACTACCGCGGATAGATACGAAAGAAGTCCGAAGTCAAAGATGAATCAAGTCCTTACGGGAAACCGTAGGATAGCCTCCGACCTCAGCGAGAAGTTAGAACTGATATATGCGGAGATGACGGAAAAAATTGGGACTCTAAGTGAACATATTAAGAGGATCGATAGAGAAGTAGCGAATAACGCTGTGTCCATCAGGAGAGAGGATGGATTTTTACCTGGTAAAACAGACGCTAACCCCAAGAGACATTGCAACGTCGTAGCCTTACGAAGTGGTAAACGACTAGCAACTGGCGTTAGAGAAAGCATAACCATCGATGAATTCGCAAGAATTGTGACAGAGGAAAAAGAAAAATCAAATCCCGTTCCGCTTGACACTGACGAGCAGATTCCCGAGATCTCACCCGAAATTGAAGAATTAGACCAAACTGATGACCTCGAGGACTTGTTTGACAAACAAAAGAAAAAGGACACATAATTAGGAGATGTCGATCGACACTCGATGTCTAGTTTAGTGATGGAAGTAGGTCAGTTTGATGTGGCTCTAATGCGGGAGATCCCAAGAATCGATCGACAGACTGAACCTACCATCGATCGACCCTCCGAAGCAAGGCACGACCGACATTCGGACCCATAACCGACCGAACCGGTTAGAACAAGGGTTTACCAAGCAACCGCCCATTTTCCCCCAAAGAACGCTAAGCAGAAAAATAAATAGAAAGAAAAAGCAATATGCAAAAAAGCGTTTGACAAAGTAAGCATTGAGATCCCACTGAGCGATGCATTCACATCTCGCTTGCTATTAAGCAGTATGTGAAAGATGCAGCAACACGAGGATTCCATGAATAAGAACATTGCGTAATGATGGTATCAGAAGAAGTAAGCGAAATCATTCAAGGGAAAACTCCGGTTAAGCTCCCTGATCCCGTAGCTTTGTTCTGGACTGCACTACCAGAGATGAAAGATTCCAAAGATCCCTATGTGATTTAGGCTCTAGTGTAAACATGATGCCTTATTCAGTTGTAGTCACCCTCGGTCTAACACAATTTCAACCTACCAGAGTGAGTCTCGTCTTAGCTGATAGATCCACTAGAATTCCGGAAGGCGTCCTTGAAGATGTACCCGTACACATTCATAACTGCGACATACCTGCAGATTTCATAGTGCTTTAATACGAGAGAGAACCCAGAAATCCAATTATTTTGGGGAGACCTTTCCTGGCCACGGCCGGAGCGATCATTAATTTCAGAGGAGGGAACATATGCCTCAACATCGGGAAGATACCGATTGTCTTTGACATGAAAAAAATAATTAAACAGCCTTTAATAGACGGTCAACCCTACCATGTCGATTATCTCTCTGACCTAGCAGAAGAATCATTCATGGTTGCATGCTCAAGTGATCCTCTCGAGCGGGCAATCACATCTCCTGAAGATGACATCTTTGCGATAGATGATCGGAATGAAAAATATACCAGATTGATGGATGCCACTGAAGAAATATTCAACATTGACACCGAAGAACTTGATCTATCTGCCATCATCGATCGACACCCTGATAATACCATCGATCGACAGCATGGTGTAATCGACGACTGGAGAAAAGAGAAAGCCCCTAAAATCGAGCTTAAACCGCTTCCTGCTAGTCTTAAATATGTTTTTCTTAACGAAAGTTCCTATCCTGTCATCATCAATGCCAACCTGAGCAGCGGGGAGCAAGCGTTATTGCTGAATAAACTGCGAAAACACCGCAAGGCTCTCGGATATCCATTAGATGACATCACGGGAATTTCTCCCGATTTATGTATGCATAGGATACACCTTGATGATGAATCCAAATCATCCGTTGAGCATCAGAGGAGATTAAATCCCAATCTAAAAGAAGTAGTCAAAAAAGGAAATCATGAAGCTTCAAGAAGCAGGCGTTATTTACCCTATCTCGGACAGCAACTGGGTTAGTCCAGTTCATGTTGTTCCAAATAAAGGTGGAATTACGGTAGTAAAGAATGAAAAAGATGAATTAATTTCCATGAGAACTGTCACCAGACATAGGATGTGCATCGATTACAGGAAAATGAATGCTGCCACACGAAAAGATCATTTCCCCTTACCTTTTATTGATCAGATGTTAGAAAGGCTTGCAAGCCACGAATACTACTGTTTCCTCGACGGGTACTCATGATTCTTCCAGATTCCCATACATCTGGATGATCAAGAAAAAACTACCTTCACCTGTCCCTATGAAACATTTGTGTATCGCAGAATGCCATTCAGACTCTGTAACGCTCTTGCGACCTTCCAGAGATGCATGATGTTGATATTTACGGATATGATCGAAGACTTCATGGAGGTTTTCATGGATGACTTCTCAGTATACGGTCCAAACTTCAAGACATGTCTCGATAACCTGTGTAAGGTGTTAGCTAGATCCAAAGAGAAAAATCTTGTTTTGAACTAGGAAAAATGCCACTTTATGGTTAACAGCGGAATTGTCTTGGGACACAAAGTCTCAGCAGCCGGAATCAAGGTGGAAAAGGCAAATATTAAAGTAATGACTGGGCTACAGCCGCCCTCTAATGTCAAAGATGTTAGAAGCTTTTTAAGACATGTTGGATTCTATAGGAGATTCATCAACGATTTTAGCAAAATTGCTCGACCTCTCACTGCACTCTTGTGCAAAGAAGTAAAATTCGACTTTACACCTGAATGTATCAAGGCCTTTAAAGAAATCAAATCGGTACTCGTATCTGCTCTTATTGTTCAAGCACCAGACTGGGATCTACCATTCGAAATTATTTGCGACGCAAGCGATTTCGCTGTAGGTGTAGTGCTCGGACAAAAGAAGGACAAAAAGTTGCATGTTATATACTACACCAGTAGAACTCTGGACGATGCACAATGCAATTATGAAACAACGGAAAAAGAGTTACTAGTCATGGTATTCGCTTTCAAAATTTTTTGATCCTATCTAGTCGGCTCGAAAGTAGTTGTTTACACCGACCACACAGCGTTGAAATACTTAATGAACAAAAAGGATGCCTAGCCGAGACTTTTACGGTGGATTCTTCTTCTCCAGGAATTTGATATAGAAGTAAAAGATAAGAAAGGAGTGGAAAACGGAGTCACAGATCACCTATCACGAAGAAGAGTAGACGACAATGTTCCTATAGATGACTTCTTACCCACCGAAAATGTCTACTTAGCAGAATCAACATTCGTTGGCAAAGTCAGTTTGGAACATGAAGAGGAATCGACCGATAAAACGCTAAGCTCGTCGAACGATTATAACCGCAGAGCATCAATCGATAACGCATACAAAACGGACGATCACATAACCATTCCAATAGATATCAACGTCAGTTGTAATCCTTCATTCTCGATTAATGACTCTCCTGGAGGTAGAAGTTTAAGTCGGGGGGTCTGCGCACTAAACACCACTGATAGAACTTGGTATGCGGATATAGTAAACTAAATAATTTAACGTTTAGACTAAAAAATACTCCCTCTGTCCCAAAATATAGAATTTTTTAGGTAAATGCACGCATTTTAAGAAAATTATTTTTCTACACAAAAAATCATTTATTAACTATAAAAATAACATAAAAACTACTCCATTCTTTATTGTTTTTTTGAGAATGCAAATGGGCTTACAATTATAGTCAACTCAATATTCAATACTCCATTCTTTATTACTCCCTTAAATGATTATCACAAACCAAGTTATCAATTGTACGTAGAAACACTTGGAGCCAAATTTTTATCATAAACAGTTTGAACCAAAAGTTTAAAGTTTTGTAATGGAGCCAAAAAGGAAACAAATTCCTCTTGTTTGCTTTCCTCTTGTTCCAACACTTTGCTGGAGTGAAATTCCTCTTCTTCATAATACAATTCGTTGAGATCAAATTTGTGAGGATTTGACTAGCTGATGGGTTGAACATCTTTTGATTTGTTCTCTCTTTGTTCCATTGTTAATTTCAGAGTTACGTCAAAGAACTTGACTGTAGTAATAATGAGTGAATGTGGAAGATGATGAGTTAAGGAGTAATGATTAGTAATTAAGTTTATTTTTACATCAAAATTTTCGGATACAATTTAACTCTTCAGTTACTTTGACTTAAATTTTTTATTAATTATTGTTGGATGAAAAAAAATATAAAAACATGCATTAAAATCTGAAAATCTTATATTATGGGACAAAAATAAAAACCTAGAAAATTCTACATTTTGGGACAGAGGGAGTAATAATTATATAATCAATGATAAATATGATTTTATTAATTACACATTTACAAATTTCTTAAATGGAAAATGGAATCACATAACAAACCATCGATCGATGCCCATATAGGAACGTCGATCGATGGCGAGTGTCGATAGGTTAACTCGACACGACCCCGATTCATAAAAACACTTTTCTCCAAAACACCAAACAACTCATACGAGCAAACACTCGATTTCTCTCTAAATCTTCGGCCGATTTTGCTCGTTCTTGAGCCTAAACCACTTGATTTTTAATCCTCATACTTGTTTAACTCACTGAACCACTCGATCATCAAGGTATGTTCTCTAAATCTCTTAGTTTAGGAACTTTTTAGGGTTTGAAGAAAAATCAAAACTTTGGTGTTTAGCTCGGATTCTAGGACGATCTAATGCTATGGAGTACTAGATTAGGAACATCTATGTTATTTACATATGATTTGCACGATGTGAGTTTGTTATTTTGGATTTTGTAACCCTTGGTTCGCGATGGACCATCGAGCGATGCCCATGAGGCATCGTTGATCGACAGGGGTACGATTTTGTCGATCGATTCCAATGAGGTGACATCGATTGATGGTCGCTTATATAACATCGATTCTGATTCTTGATTTTCTTTCTTATTTTCAGATGGACAAACGACAAACCAAGGCACGATACGATCCCGGTGGTTCCAGTACTCAGCCACAAGGTCCTCCATGACGAGACCCTTGGGCCTAAAGAAGAAGAGGCTTTACTTGTCACATTCGAGGACTATCCCAACCCTCGAAAGGCTGTAGCATCGAGGGAATGCACACATCATCCTGTGAGAGAGGCTTGGGACAACTTTGACAGCCTCTACTACAACGCTTGGCAAAGCGTTTCTATAGAGCCCACATGGTTCATTGACAAACGCACCTTGAAGAACCTAGGGCTACTGACCGACTTCAGACAGATGGTACGGGAGTTAGGACTTGGCAAGATGGCCACTAGGACATACCCTCTCTACCCCAACTTGGTCTGTCAGTGCATCGCTATGGCTCAGGTTCTCTACAGGAGCCCGTGGGTGAAAGTGGCAAACAAGGCCACACTGACTTTTCTTATCAGAGGCATCCAGTACCGGATCACCATTCCACAGCTCTGCGACATCTATGGTTTCAAGTCCGACACGTCCGCCTGCACAGTCGCTCCTTTCCCAGGTTTGCATCCTTTCTTGGGACTCATTGCTACAGGCCCTTTTGACTCAGGCTTGACTACTCAGACGGATGTCTGTCACCGCACCCTTCACTATTTCATGAAGGCCCTTGCCAACACTTTGTTGTGCAAGATGGAACCCAACAAGGTTAGGGTTCAGGAACTCACACTGCTGTACTACTCCGTCAGAGACTTAGTGGAGCTCGACGATGAGATTTTTCTCCCACCAGTGGGTGATCAGCGGGTGAACTTGGGGGCTATTTTTGCTGAGCATCTGGCGACCCTGAAGGACAAACCCTTCAAGGGTACTAGTTTGAAGAAGGAGACGATTGGGAGCCTCCTGACACATATATTCAGCTTCCTTGGTATCATCTTTGATGGAGTCTCTGTCGTGAGCGAGTTGAGATTCATGGATCACAGTCACATGACAAGGACCCAGTGGCTGAAGGAGGGGAAGTATTGGTTTTTTGTAGACGACGAGGAGCCTAGGATGATAGCGCTTCCAGCGCCAGAGGTGACAGATTTTGCTGATGATCCGGAGCGCCTAGCCTTCAGACCAGCTGAGCAGCACCTCCACACAGCACCTCTCAGAGTACGCCGCAGAGGAGGCCTCAAACCAGCCCATCCGGTAGCAGCAGCCGCGTCACCCGAGCCAGCACAGACACAGCCACCTCTCCCACCCTTCCCTGATATCCCAGAGATCCCCATCCACGACCATGGTGACTTCCAGAGAGTTGTGGCAGACGCACTTTGCGCCATATGGACTAGGGTTGAGACGATGTCTCGATGCCAGTGCTTCAGCCATCCCAGGACCAGAGCGAGATCACCACCAGTAGCCGCGCCACAGCCTCAGCAGCCTGACACGGATACATCGGACGAGTAGTAGCCTCCCTTGTTGCTCCTTCGTCTTTTATTTTATCTTACTTTCAGACTTATATTTATGATGTTGTTTTTATATTTGGACTCACTATTACTATTATGCTGCTATTCTGATGATCTGATATGTGTTTGAGTGTCTAACATAGCTAACCAAAGAGAGATGACGGCGATCTAACATATATGTTAAGTCGATAGTTCAAATCTTCCGTCAATCGACGATGATGGCCTACCAACGGCCGACATAAGCATATGACCATTGATCGACGTCCTTAGCAATATCCTAGTTATCCTTGCGACTCATTTTGACTTGAAAAACGTTTGAAACAAGTCCCATTCAAGCATCATATAACTATGATCTGATACCACCTTTGTGACACCCCCGATAGTAGATGACCGGAACTGACACGGTCGTTGCTACCTGAAAGCCGACCCGAGGTTCCCGAATACTTCCGAGTTCCTTGGACTAGCAATCTGAGAACATCGACGCTCCTATCGGATATCCCTTAAGCTTTTCAACCCAACCAAGCAATATCCAATAGTTAGTTCATCCCAAACAAGGACTAATATCATATGGAACCCGTACTTTAGAAAAATCTTTATACATTATATTCTTATTCATTCAAAATCATCTTACAAAAAATTTATAGGCGACCTTGAAGTTATCGGAAAACAAGCTTATACATAAGCTATATATAAAACGTCTTTCCAAGGATAATAAATCTACCGCTGGCTAATGATGTTCCTTCCCATCCTAGAGTAAGGTCTCTCGCCTACTTGTAACCTGCATCACAAATGAGTTATGAGTAACTAGTTTACTCAGTGAGTCTAATCCCACACCCCAACACACATCAATAATATCCCGAGCAGTGAACTCCATTTGTATGCAGTGGAAATATATTCCATAACTAATAAAACTATATATAAGGCTTATCATTCCATCAATATGAATCTTATCTTAAACATCACCTCCACGATGCCCTCCATTCACTCATACTTATAATATATATTTATATATATGCTAAACCCGGAAAACCACCAAGGCTAACCGAGCTTGGCGGGAAAATAATTATAACCATCATCTCCATCAGATATTCCAATATCGAATATCTAACGCTGCATGCAGTTACACGGCCTCCAAGGTGCAACCCCATCATCGTGTCTTTGTGACCTTGTTCCATATCTCAGGACCAATTCACGGTAATGCGGGAAGTTCGGGAGCGTGAGTATACAATAAGACTTCACATAAATTATACTTATATACTTAATAATATACTTATATATTAGTACTTGAGAACAAGTACTAAGGCTCGGGATAAACCTCAAATAATAATTCATAATATTTCTTAAGTGTTTACATAAGTAAACACCTCACATTCAATTATAGATTAAGAGACTTTGCTTATCAATCAACCATATTTAGTATGAAATCATGCATACTCATTCATAACTTATTCATCATATATCTAGACTCACCATTGAATCCATGAGATTGGCTAAGGAAGACTAGACTCGATCTCAAGTTGATCACACTCCACTTCACTCCTGATTCAGAACGTCTACAAGGTTACCCGGACTGATCTTCGGACTTCTCCGACCAGCTGAACCAAGACAGGACGTTTGGTTACAAGATTATTAAGTTCGGTTCAAATAGAAACTAAACTCAGCTCAGATCATCAACGTATATCAGTTCACTAACGGTTCTAAGAAAATGATCAGTCAATGATCAAGTTCTTACCAAGACAGAACATGGTTCTAATTGATGAATCTGGTTGATCCTTCAAGCTTCTCTCGACCACTGACCTGAAACAGAGTGCTTTGATCTCAAGATCAGTTCGGTTCAAGCTATAACAACTTAAATCAGTTTATAACAGCTCAGCTCATGCTCAGTTTAATCCGGGTCTAATCAGTTCACAACAGCTTAGCTTGGTTCTACTCAGACCAGATCAGTTCAAGACAAGTTCATACCATATACAGAAAGGTTCAGCTCAGTACTAGACAAGATCAAATCTGTTCGGTTCAGAACATGAATATTCCAGCAATTTGGTTCAAGCTAACTAATTAAATAATTTCGGTTCAAGCTCGGTTCTGCTCATCCTATATCAGATCAGCTCAGTTCAGACAAGGTGGATTCAGGACAGGATAAGTTCAGTTCAGCTTAAGTCAAAACAATTCAGATCAGTTTGCTTGCGGTTTACTGAAATTAATTCAAACCGAGACTAAACAAACTGAACCGTAACAACTACTTAGATAAGTGATTCGACCATGACCTGAGCTAGACATGAACTGGTTCTGATCAGACAGTAACTGAGACAAAGAGATGAAGCTTACTCAAAATCTAAACTGGTGGATGAACTCAGATGATTCTCCTCTCCAAGGTAAGCTTGCGGCTGGACTGATAAAGCAGAAACATCCAGGTCTGATCATGATCTGAACAGAACTAGGTCTAGGGTTTTATTTAAAAATCTCACCTTCTGATTTTTTTCACAGAAACAGAGTGATCATGGGATGAAGATCAAACCACCAGCAACTTTCTCTTGATTTTTCTTCTGATTTTTCTCTCTCTTTCTCTTTCTCTGATTTTTCTCTCAATCTCTCATAATTTTTTTCTGGTTTTTCTTGCAGGTTATGGACGACCAGAAGAGAGAAGATGGTGTTTTATAACATAAGGGGTTGCTTTAGCTCAAGGTTTAACTCATGACAAATCAAGGTTAAAGGGGGACATGTGGAAAGCTGCTTCATTACTCTCAGCAGCAAGATGCTGTCCTTCCCTCCCATGAAGAAAGCTGCAAGCAGCTGGTGACAATCATGTGACTGAATTAATGAGTAAGCGTAGCAAGCAGCTTGTGACTTGCATGTGCCAATTACTACAGAAGCAAAGCAAGCAGGAATGTGCATGGGCATGTGGCTTGATAAGTAAACAAGCATAAGATGGGTCTGCACTTTAAGAAGCTTGTCGATATTTTCGAACAGTTTTCAATAAATATTTCTCGTCCTTTGGTTCTTGTCTTGCTTTCAGATATACTCGTCCAGCTTGAACATAACTCAACAATAATAATTAAATTTCGACCAGATCTATCAAGGGAAGGTCTTTCGACCACACGACAGTCTCGTCGAGAAATTAATTCACCGGGTTGGTTTTTATTTTAACTTCTGATCGACCAACTCCAAACTGGTCGAGCGAAATTTTTCTCGACCAAAAATTCACACTCTCTCTTCAGCATCTACTTAAAATTCTAAAAGATTGAGATGATTTCCCAAGATGCAGAGGGGTAGGTAAATTACCTATGACCCATTATTCGCCTACAACTTTTCCCAAAAAGAAAAAGAAAGAAAAAGAAAGAAAAGGAAAAAAAGAGAAAAATAACAAGAAGAAGAGATCTAAAAAGATTAAGAGAAGAGAGAAAAAGAGAAAAAGAGGGAAGAAATGGATCGAAGAAGACTTTGTACCTAGTTGTTCAGATACTTGCAGAGGTAAGAACCCATGTGTCCTTCCTTTGATCGATACTGCCAAGGTAAAGCATTCACTTTTATTTTATGCAAAGAAATCAGATCAGTAGAGGGGCGAGTCAAACTAGTATTTGGTAAGTTGTTGGTAGACTGGATTTAGTTGCTATACTAGGATAGGGTATATAAAGTTTCTTTGTGATTGACTTGATAGGATGTGGTTGCAACAAAGTAGGGTGATAGTTATACTTAGATATTATGTGAGTCCCCACTTTTAGAAACCTCTTTCACAGACTTGTTTGCTTGAGGACAAGCAAAAGGTTAAGTCTGGGGGAGTTGATATAGATTATTTATTACAAGTTTTAGACCATATTCTAGGCTTTATTTAGAGTCCATTATGTGTGTTTAGGCTATGTTTTAGTATATTTACAGGTCCAGGAACGTTCTGAAGATATATGAGATACTTGGAGCTTTTGGAGCATTTAGAAGAGAAGAATACATAGCTGATCATCTAGGGAGTCGACGAAGCCATAGGTCGATGGATAACACTTGGCGTCGACTGATGATCTAAGCTCGATAGCGATCGATGTAGCACACATGCCATCGATCGATGATCAAAGCCCAAGTCAGAAAGAAGAAAATACCCTGGACGAGTTTTGAACTATTTATTAGTGTTTTCTATCATAGTTTTAGGGGGCCGAAGCAGTCTTAGAAAAACAAGCACCTAAAGAAGAGAAAGGCTGAAACAAAGTTAGAATATCTTGTTTATTGGAGAGACAGATCTGAACATCATTACAGAGAAGATCTTGAACTCATTTTCTTATTACCCAGTTTATTCTATGCAATTTATTCAGACTTTAATCATGTCCCTTATTGCTATGTCTGAGTAATTCATTGTTAGATTTAGGGTTTTTCAATGGTAGTAATATCTTGTTGATTTTATAGAATTGTTAGGGTAATCTTCTTGGTTCTTTTGTTTAAGTTGTTCGTAATGCTAGGTTGAATTTGATCACCTCGATCTTAGAAACTAGGGTTTCATAGTGCAAGCGAGAGCATGGTTATAACCCTGAACCTATCTTAAACAATCTAAATAACTAATAACAAACGAGAGTTGAATTAGAAGTTTAGAGAACCCATCAAACCGTGAAACCAATACTGTTAGAATGAGCATCGATCGACGCCAGCTTGTGTGCATCGATCGACACTCAATCGAGATACGCGAGAGCGATCTCATAAAACATTTAGGTTTAAGTTCCAGAACGACGCTTAATTAAAACCCTAGTAATCTATTAATCTGGATTATCTAATACTACCTCAGAATTTCCCCTCAGTCTAATCCCTTAATCTAATCTTCACAAACCAAATCTATCTTGAAATCATCATTATTGTTATTATTACCATTTGTCTAGCTTTTAACTCGAAAACAATAAGTCTATTGTGCAATCCTAGAATCTCTGTGGATTCGATCCCTAAGTACTACACTGAACCACTTATTTGAAAGAGTAAAGTGGAAAATAGGGTTAATTTGAGAAGTGATATAAAATACCCACCACATCACATATCTAAATCTAGTTCCCTAAAAACTATGTTAACATATTGTCACGAATCACATCCTCACCTTCGCTGAATCTCAAAGATTCTAAGACTTTGGACTTCCTAGCGTTTTCCAGCAAAGAACTCCTTAGATTCTTCTCGCTGGATCCCTCTTATCAGACTTCTCTCTCTACCGACTCAGTTATGCTCTCTCACTTCTCTCACTACAAGAAAACAGCGTGATACCGTCAGCCAAACTCGTCAGTGTTTCGTCGGAATTGTGCTATTCCGATGACATTCCGACGACAACGGTCGTCAGAATCATTTGGTCAGAAAAAAAAATCGTCGAAATTTCTGACAAATTCCGACAAAAAATATTTTGACCAAATACCGATGCAGAGAAGGTGTTGTCGGCAACTCGTCAGACAGAAATTCCGACCAATTTATCATCAGAAACATAATTTCTGACGAACCAGTTTTGTCAGAAAATTCCGACCAACAATTCCGTCGGAATATTCCGACGAAAACTGTTGTCAAAAATTTCTGACGACTTTATATCTGTCAGAATATTCCGACGGATATAAAGTCGTCGGAATTTCATACATAATAATTTTAAAAAAAATATATTAATTTTGAAAATTATTATGATGAATATTATTTGGTTTTCTAATTATTATATTTAAAATATTTTAATTTGAAAAAATTATGAAATTAAAAAACATAATATAGAAATTAATTATGTTCGACAAAGCTAAAACGGAGAATTAAAAAACCATTTGAAGTTTGATATTTAAAAAAAAAAACTAAAACTATGAAGGAAACAACAGTTTCATCTTGTCCATTATCTCCTGGTTGGTCTTCTTCTGCTTCTGCGTTTCCAACGCTTCAATCCGGTCATCCCTGTCATCATGTGAAGAAGATGGACAGGAAGATACCCGACGAGACAACCCGACTAAACGACCCTTCTTCTTTGGAACCGCCTGAAAAAAATGATAAACATATTTAAAACTATATACTAAATATTATGTATAGTATTGAAATTAAAAAGTATAAAAAATTACCTCTTCCACCATTTGATTGATTCGTATTCGGGTCAAGTTGGTGGAAACCTCCGAGGAAGCATCATCCAAAATAGGCTGCGAAGCTAGAAATGCTTCCTTTTGAGTTTCCACCAACTCTATGACCTCTCTCATAACGGGATCCTGAATTTCGCTCGTCTTCTTGTTGGTGTACGCCTCCTTCATGACGTCGAGACTATCAACGGGATTACCGTCATTTGGTTGAACCTAAATAATAAATAATCAAATATATCAAGAATATATATTAAAAATATTGAAAAGTATAGATAAAAATAATTAAAAATATAAAACTTATATTGCACGCACCAAGGTTGTGGACATAAACGCTTTTCCCGCCTCAATCGCTCTTGTGGTTGGCTGAGTTCTTCAGGGACTTGTCAATAGTCTCCTGCTTCGTCCAATGGTCCTGCAACTCTTGCCAAACCGTGTTGTTGATAAACTTAGGCCTCTTGCCCTTAATCCACAACTAATTCCACTCATAGATCTGCTTCGTATAAGACTTCATGGTCTTCTCATGGAATGTCTGACGGACTGTTTCTGTGAGTCCGGACTCCCAAGTAAATTCTTGTTGGAATACACATAATTAGTAGATATTATATAGAATATTAAAACCAAAAAAATACTTTTAAAAAACATGGATAGTAACCGCAAACTAACGAAACCACAACTCGCGGTCATCGGCAGGCATCACACTGTAAGTCGGATATCCCTTGCGGAGCATGGAATACATCATCTGGTTATTGCTCCTGCTAATGCCGTTGCTCGGTTTGGTGAACCTTAATAAAAAAAGTTAGAAAATAAAATGAAAAACGAAACGAAGATTATGTTTAAAAATGAACACTAACCAGGTAGTGTATCCCCGTGATTGGGGATGGAGGACCCAAAGATGGTCTCGACCGGATTGTTGAACCAAGAGTTCAACCGGCATGGTACCTGGCTCATATGGACAACCTAGACCTGCAGCTGGAGGCGGGACCGGAGCGGGGATAGGAAGAGGAGGAATAAACTGGGTGGAGTTTCGCTCCTGCGATGATTGTGATGCACGAGAACTGGCTCCTGAACTAAGTCAGCCCCGGGATGCGGATTGTCTTAGTCTAGAAGAATCGTCAGACCTTCCAAAAAAATAATATTATTAATAAAATAGTTAATTTTAGTAGATGATAAACAAATTTTAAAAACTATTAAATTTGTTACATATTTAATAAAAACACATTTCTTATACAATAAACATTTTTTCAAGCATATATAAGTTTACATATGTTAATAACAATTTAAAATATATAAAAGACATAAAAACTTTTTTAATATATACAATACATTTTTAAAAAATTTAAAATATATATAAATAAAACATTTTTATTATATAAAAATATTTTGTAAACGTTTTTAAATATATTAAAAATAGAAAAACGTTTTCATTAATTAAAAATGTTTTAAACGTTTTTAAATAACAATAAAATTAATAAAACGTTTTAAATATATATAAAACAAATAGGAAACAAAAAAAAAACATGTTATTTCATCACATAAACTATATAAAATTCACAAAATCACTCATTTAATTTCTAATAATATTCCTAACAGAATTTGAACAACAAATCTAACAAAATCTAAAATCAAAAACAATTTAACAATGTAACAAAATCTAAAAAATGTTATTAACAATCTAACCACAACCTAAACTCTCTCTAAACTTGTTTTCTGAGTTGTGTGTAGATATGAGAGCCAAAGGTCTCGTTTTATACTACTTTGTGTACTTTCTGACCAAGCTAGACATTTAGTGATGTTTCCTTATTTGGTTTGGTCAATATTTGTCATCAATGTTTTGCTTGAATCTATATTCTTCTTTCCTTATATTACTCCTGCATATTTAACCTTCCTTTCATATAATTCTGTCAATAATAACTAGTCAAACTTGCCTTACTTGGAACCAGCATTCTCCAATAGCCAAAACTTTCCTTAAATGTCATCAATGTTTTGCTTGAATCTCTACACTTCTTTCCTTATATTACTCCCGCAGATTTGACCTTCCTTTCGGATAATCATGTCAATGATAACCAGTCAAACTTGTCTTACTTGAAACCCGCATTCTCTAATAGCCAAAATTTTCCTTAAATGGCTTCACGATTTCATTTCTTTCTTGTATAAACCTGCATCATTCCATGATTGGTTTAACATTACTCAGCTCAATCCGAAAGTGTTCTAAGTGTTCACTGAACATCTGATACTTAGTCAAAATTCAGCTTATTAATCATAAGCTTCACGAATACAAGGGTTTCTACACTCAGAAAATATAACTTCCTACAGAATAAAACCTCCTATTATTTATTATCTTCAAAAATAAAAATACTCCGGAAGCGGGTCGTTACAACTCTCTCCCACTTAAAAGAAGTTTGTCCTCGAATTTTACATTGACCAACTGCTGAACATCTTGAAACTGAAACCACTATATACATGATGCATATATCTTTCTTAAATGCACTTTTACCGGGGTTTTCTTAAACTGATCTTGTTATTATAATACTCTTCGACCAAGTCATCCTTTTCCTTGTTACTTTCTTAGTTAGCAGCATTAACACATGTGCAAATAGTCACTGAGCTGATGATTCTTTATTAACACATGTGCAAAGTTCAACTCTAGATCTTGTACCATTTTCCTTAGATTAACATGTGGGACTCGTCATGAGACGAATGATATTCATTTGACAAGTCCCAACGATAAATCATTGTGCCGTGCCAATTCATCCAAGAATATGGTACTGCACATGTACCTATGTTTTATTTCATCCTTGTAATCATATCTATATCCTTGAAGATTAACTTATTTGATAGACTATCTCTCCCAACTTGTAATTTGACTTCTTTTTTTTTTTTTTTATCCTTATACCCTTATGTTGGCATTGAGTTTTCCTCCATCCTATTTTCTCTTTATCACTTACAGCTGATGATTTAATTTCTCCCTCATTTTGATTCAGCATATTGGGTCCAGCATGGATATTCTGATACTCACGTTCCAAATGACAAGGGTTTCTACCGGTTTGAAACAAACATCCAAAACACGAGGCTGCAATATCTCCTCTGACTTACAATTTTTTTTTCTTTGCTCATATGATCCACATATATGTAGATAATAACTCATGCTCAAGAACACATTATGCTCAGTGTTTTCCGAAACGTCATTCCAAAATTCGAAGAGAAACTTTCCTCCTGATACAACATGGTGTTAACATGACTCACATGAAGTTTTACCCTCTCACTCATGTCAAATTAAACTCGCTTATCTCCGACAACACTATCTTCACTCTTCTTAACCAACACAACATTTTCCCCTTTGAGGCAATTGGATCTGAACCGCAAGTCATTCTAATCAGACGTTTCCTCACCATAACAACGGTCTCATTTGTCAACACATCCACTCACATTATTCCAATCGTTTCAATCAATATTTATAATTCCTTTCTCCTAAGCATTGTCTTCCTACGACCCTATGCATCCTCAAATGATTTTTCCATCTCCATCCATATAATTTACCTTATATTCAACTCCAATCAATTGAAGATATACTCAAAACTTTGATGACCCGCAAACACCTGAATACTTCCTCCATACAATATGACTGACATACCTTTAGGAAATTACTACCACTGCCAACTTCTAGTCATGGTGAGAATAAACGTCTCATCCTTGGTGTTTATTACAATGTTGTGATTCCAAGCGCTACTCTGATCCGAGTCTGTAAGTCAACTTTATCAAGTCCTTCCTTTCTCTTGGTACGCTCATTGCATATGTCAAGACATTCATAAATTACATTTGACCCTTCTGCTTCCTAGCCCTCAAGACGTACAGGCGATAACACACTCTTTGAACATCATGACACATCTAATTATGGTCTTAGATACACCCTCCCTTAAGCATTCCTAACGGGATTGTGCTATCACCGACACACTATTCTGCCACTCTTCATGAACCACAAACTTTCCTTGCACTATGTCGTTCACCATACTTCACATTTCTTACTGTCCACTCATTACATGGTTCCACCAACTCGCAGAGCCTTTTATTAACTGCAATTCTTACCCACCAATCCGACAAAGTTTATGACATTGTTGGATTCTTAATCTTCGGCCAATTGCAATTCTCGTGACTTTTTCATGATTTGTCCAACTTTTCCTTAGACATCGGATAGCCCATGAACCCAATTCACATTTTCTGATAACTTCACTTGTTAAACTTCCTCAAGAACATTATGCTTCCATTCTACCAAAATTGTAATTTTGCCCATACCTCTCCTTGCTCAACTTTTGCATCAACGATGGTCTTAAGAATACTTCGCATGTTCTTGACCATTTGTTTCATCCTTATTGATGATAATACTGAAATCTCAAAATGCTTCATGATTTTGACATATCGGCTTTCCTTTCTCCCGTCTAATGCTAGCTTACCATTTCTGCAATCCATTCTTAGGTTTCTAACTCTAAACTATTTCCTGACTCACAAAAGAGTATGACACCCACAGTTGAACAAAGTGTCGGCTTCACTGTACTGCCACTTGTAATTGGATTGACTTCATCCTTTCACCCAAGCCTGTGTGTCTTTGGAGCCACGTTCTGCTCTAGCCGTTCACCAAGACGCGACATTGTTGCACTTTCATCGATGCCTTGCACTCTCTAGCAAATTCCCACAATATGAACACCAATAAATTCTTGATTTTATTTAAACACTAACTTCATTCCTTCTCGGATAGAATTAACTCGGCATTTACCTGGGTATGACTAGCCACGTACGTAATCAACCAGTCAAACCCATATCGAGTATTGCTTGTATCCTACTACCATCATACCCGCTCCTTCACCATAGATGACATCTCTCGATCAATCGCGCATGACTTAAATCATTTTTCCTTCAGGTAACGGAACCAACATGATTCCTCAATTGAGATACCTGATACTCGACCCTTCATCCACCCTTAGCGCGACTTAAGTTAGCTTTCACTAACTTTCTACAAACTTTTAACACAATTTTTACTTAGAAGTTTTGCTAAGCATTCCAATCATGAACACATACCAAGTTTTACCTTAGCAACATCACACATCATATCCTTCGTGCGAGACTTAGACCATCAATTACTTCTCACCCTTACCCACCAATCCCATTTTTGAAAATCGGCCAGCCATGACAGAACTGACTGGCCTACCCCGCTCTGATACCAAATTGGAACACTCGACCCAGAAATATTTGAAAACACTTTAAAAATTCTAAGTTAGGATCGGACCAATTTTTAAAGGAAAAATACGAATAAATGCTGCAACTTTATTAATGAAATTTGAGACCAACTACTTAAAATCCATATTGCTACAATAAGACGGTTTGATAAAAACTCATAAAGCATTACCGTAAGTTAAAACACTCTTTCCTGATGGTCTTTCTAGCCTCGATTCCAGTCCACACAATCAAACATTACATGCATCACGACAGGAGGCATGAAGATACAAAAATACTCAGTGAGGATGCTCAAAACCGCCTACATGCAACCCATAACATAACTATCGATAACAATGAATTCCATTCTAGCAACCTAGCATTCAGTTCCGTTCTAGCAACCTAACATTCAGTTATGTTCTAAAAACCTAACATCCCATTCCATTCTTATACTTAGTTATTTCATTTACCTAGCCATTTATCTATACTTATACATTTTACGTATTTCCATTCACTTAACCATTTTTACTTGTTCTCGACCCCAAACTTCACTTATGACCCAAAGCCAATCATACACAGCTCGTATCCAAATCATATCCAGCCTGTAGCCATCATACCCGGCCCGAAGCCATTCGACCCGTCGGTCACTCATACGGCCCTAAGCACTCGATCCAGAAGGTCCATCACGACCGAAGCCAACATACGGCCTGAAGCCAACATACGGCCCCAAGCCAAAAATGATCACAACATCTTTTACTGCCCAAAGTCAAAACGTACTTTTATTATAAGTTCATCGCTTAATCTCATACATTCCTTAAATTCGTTCATTTAACCACATAATTTTCTCATCTAAGTTTATTCATTTAACTTTGTACTTTCTTTATTTAAGTTCAATCACTTAATTTGTTTCCTTAACAATATTTCACTTAACACGCCATTCAATAAAGATTAAATCCTATGTTTTCATGAAAACAATTCAATTCAATTTTACCATCAATACACACAATCTAGCATGTCATATCCTAAGAACACAAAGAACGTTCTTTGATCCTTGAATATTACTTCGAAGAACGAAGAATGAACTTTCCATAAAACGCATTATTCCTCCACACAACCTAGCATGTCTAGATTTAGTTCCCTAAAAACTACGTTAACAGGTTGCCACGAATCACATCCTCACCTTAGCTGGATACCAAGGATTCAAAGACTCTGAACTTCCTAGCGTTTTCCAGCAATGAACTCCTTAAATCCTTCTCGTTGGATTCCTCTTCTCAAACTTCTCTCTCTCTCTCTACTGACTCCTTTATGCTCTCTAACTTCTTTCAAAACTTATTTTTTGTGTTGTGTGTATAAATGGTAGCCGAAAGTCTCTTTTATACTACTTTGTGTACTTGCTGACCGAGCCCGACATTTAGTGATGTTTCCTTTTTGGCTTTGTCAAAATTTGTCATCAATGTTTTGCTTGAATTTATGTACTTTTTTCCGTATAATACTCATGAAGATTTGACCTTCCTTTCTTATAATCATGTCAATGATTACCAGTCAACCTTACCTTACTTGGAACCCGCATTCTCCAATAGTCAAAACTTTCCTTAAATGACTTCACGATTTCATTTCTTCCTTGCTTAAACCAGGACCATTCCATGATTGTTTACCATTACTCAGCCTAATCCAAAAGTGTTCCAAGTGTTCACTGAGCACCTGATACTTAGTCAAATTCCACTTATTAATCATAAGCTTCACGAATACAAGTGTTTCCACACTTAGAAAGTATAACTCCCTACAAAATAAAACCTCTTATTATTTATTATCTTAAAAAATAAAAATACTCCGGGAGCGGGTCGTTACAGAATCCCCCCACACTATTGGCACGAAAAGGTAGTGTGTAATATCGGGATGGAAGTCGGTGGCCTTGACGACTACGAGATTACTAAATCCTCAACCCGGATTCGAGTAACAGTTGATGGTCTCAAACCTTTGATAAAGGAATATGTCCTTGAGTTTGATTCTGGGGAAGAAAGTATAATCTCCTTAGAATATGAAAAACTCAGAAATCATTTTCCCTTCTGTCATCGCCTTTTGCATCTTATTTCTCACTATCCTGAGAAACCGCCTGAGGCCCCTCATCTAGGTTCAGCATATCAATCATCTGGAACCAATGTGTCACAACTGCTTGTTTACAAACGCTCTTCTGAAAGGCCCTTTGTGCATCAGTCTGAGCTCCCACCTAAAGATTTCAATCAAAGATTAGATAGACATGGAAGACCTTTTGGAGAAAGAGTGTTTATCAATGCTTTGAAGGTCCAGGGTCCAACCAATAAGATCACACCGGCTGTTGAGGGTACTCATATTCGCGCCGGGGAAGCTTCTCGTTATGGTTCCTCATCTGCATATTCCCACAGAAACCACCAACACTCAAACTTTCCTCCATCCCATAGAAATGTAAGCACTCAGCGGGGTCTCGTCTGTAGAATCAAAATTCCAGTGATGGAGGATCACAACAGAACACAAAGTGTGGTTAATACATGTCAGTGTAATCCCCTTGAGAGAAGTCTTGCTGAGCATGAATTTTTCCCTCATCCTCTACTTCCTTCTACTGGAGAATTTATGGAAGAACTTCGTGAAGTTACTATTCAGTTTATGAACTTTGTTGATCCTACGGAGAGTGTGTCTAGGAAATAAGGGGTCTTACAAAGAAAAGTTAGAGGGATGTTGGAAGAAACTGCAGCAGGTATTATCCAATCCTCCTCGACGGCTTTGATCGCTTCTACTTCGGACTCTATATTTCTGCCACAGAATAATGCTAGTGTACCAATGGAAACTGCTACAAAAAAAATTTACTGCTAAGAGAAGAGGAAAACCTCCTAAAGCAAAAGGAGGTTCGTAGTAGCCCTAAAACACTTACAGGATATGCATCTAGGAAGCGCAATGTTGCGGTTGGAGCTCGTGGCTTCTGTTTCCCAGTTCCATCAACTGTGGCAAATACGGTGAGGATCTCAGATACCGCTGCAAACTCTGCTTCTACGCCGAACCTATCTACATAAGTATTCCCATCAAGTAAGAAACCTTGGTTGGATTTTCACCGGGTTTCTCCAAATCTTCCTTAACAACACTGAGCTGGAACTGTTTTGGATTGGGGAACACCATGAGAATTCAGCGGATCAATGAGTTCCATAAAAATTTCTCTCCTGATATTATTTTCTTGACGCAAACTAAGAACACCGATGATGTAGTACCTTGGTAGCTCACTGGTGACTTTAATGAGATTATAGATAATAGCGAGAAGTCTGGAGGAACCTTACGAGCTGAGGGTTCTTTTTCTTGCTTCCGGAATCTACTTACTCAATGTGATATGTTTGACCTAAAACACTACGGAAACTCCCTCTCTTGGAGGGGCAAAGACAAATCCACCTAGTCTTTTGCAGATTGGGTCGTACCTTAGTGAATAGTGCCTGGTCAGACACCTTCCCTAATGGTAGATGCCACTATTTGGATTATGAAGGTTCAGATCATTGTCCACTCCTTACCATCTTTGACTCAGTAAAGAAGAAGAGTAACAAAATATTCTGGTATAACCACCGCCTTCGTGATAATGCAGAGGTAAAAGATCTCATCCTATCTGTATGGACCTTCCGTCTTTCTCCTTGGACCAAAAGCTAGCTCACTGTCGCCAAGCAATAGTTAAATGGAGTAGAGACCAACACTCAAATAGTCGATTACTTATTGGAAATCTGAAGACTAGTCTCGATGGTGCCTTGAGTAACCCAGTCGTCGATGAAGTTTGTATTGCTCGGTTAAACTCAGAACTCCTCTCAGCTTATAAAGCAGAGGAAGAATTTTAGCGCCAAAGAAGTAGGATTATGTGGTTAACTTCTGGTGACAAGAATTCCAGATTTTCCAAGTTATTGAAATTGAAATATTTTCTATGAAGAGGATTCAATTGTTGAGCAAATCGCCAAATACTACGAAGCTATATTTACGTCTGGTTTCACAAGCACTACTAATAGTAGTGAACTATTGGCTGTTAACGAGGCTCTGAAGCCATGCATCTCGCCTGAAGTAAATGCAAAGCTCATCTTGATCCCTTCTCATGAGGAGATCCGCAAGGCTCTGTTCCTAATCCATCCGGACAAAGCGCCGGGCCCAGATGGTTTCTCTGTGTGCTTTTCCAATCAAATTGGAAATTGGTTGGCCCGGTCATCATCAAAGAAGTTCAAGACTTTTTTCTCTCGGGATCCATGGAGGATTAGACAAACCTAACATACATTAGACTCATCTCAAATATAAATGGTACCAAGCTTGTATCTAACTATCGTCCTATAGGGCTCTGTAACGTCTCGTACAAGATCATTTCGAAGCTACTGTCTCTTCGTCTAAATCCAGTCCTAAGTTCCATCATTTCATAGACTCAATCAGGCTTTATCCCGAGACACACTATTTCCGACAACGTTCTGATTACGCATGAGCTTCTCCACTTTTTAAAAACTTCTGAGGCTAAAATCCATTGTTCTGTGGCGGTTAAAACTGATATGAGTAAAGCGTATAATCACCTTGAGTGGAGATTTTTGAAAGGTTCTTCTTGTGACTGAGTTTTAGCAAACAATGGACGGGTTTGATTATGGCATGCATGACTTCGGTTTCTTAGTCCTTCTTGGTCAACGACTTGGTTCATGGCCGTGTAACTCCTTCTCGTGGTATTCGACAGGGAGATCCGCTGTCACCTTATATCTTTATTTTGTGTGGGGAAATGCTGTCAGGATTGTGCTGTAACGCGCAAGCAAGTGGCCATTTAACGCGCAAGCAAGTGGCCATTTAACGCCATTCCACGGATTAACCATCTTCTCTTCGTGATGATACTATGTTCTTTGTGAAAACCAATATGAATGTCTTGGCTCTCAAAGGAATCCTCCATAAGTATGAGATCTCTTCGGCTCAAAGATTAATACTTCCAAATCATTTTTCTCATTTTCATCAAAAACCCCGCAGGAGACACAGCAATGTGTCCATACTCAACTCGAGATCATGAAAGAAGGTGGAGCAGGGAAGTACCTAGGTATCCCAGAGCATTTCGGGCAATGAAAGAAGGATCCTTTTACTAGTATCGTTGATTGCATCCGACAAAAAGCTAGTTGCTGGTCTTCCCGGTATTTATCAAGTGCTGACAAGTTGGTTATGCTAAAGTCTGTTTTGAAAAAAATACCGTCCTATGAGATGACATTTTTTCAGCTACCATTGAGCCTTTCTAAACGTATCAAATCAGCACTTACCCATTTTCTGGTGGGATGCTAGAAAACATAAGGCGATGGGTGGTTTAGGTATCCAAGACATTCAACTTTTTAATGTTGCACTCTTAGCTAAACAGGCATGGTGAATTGTATCGAAACAAGACTGTCTCTTGGCCCAAACCTTGTACATAAATACTGCACTGTTGGGGATAGATTACATCTACCCACATAGGCCCATTAGGCTCGAACTCGGCCCAAAGTCAATATCTAAGTCGGCCCACAGACTCCTAACCGACACACAAATATTGAGAGCAAGCCTAGAACTAGGGTTTTACACATTACTTGTTTTTGCTTTGTTCTTGCTTTGTTCTTCATCGAAATATCCTGATTTCAATCAATAAACTCTTGATTTGTTCTCTAAATCGTCTCTTTGATAAACCCACCATCGAAATCGATCACCGATCAAGGTTACCGATTTCAGATTCAACAATTGGCACCGTATGTGGGGAATTCGAAAAGTAACGATCAAGAACATCAATCAAGACGATGACAGGATCTCCGACGAATCAAACAGGTCAACAGCCAGTCGACCTAAACACCGTCTTGGCCTCTCTCGCCGCTGTGGTTCAACGACTTGATCAGCAAGATGCCGCAAACAAGGCGACCCAAGAACGTGTCGAAGTAATCGTCGTCGCTTGCATGCCTCCTGCGCAAGCAGATGATCAAGATCTGGATACGGCTCGACGACGTCTATTCCAAACCACGGTACGAGATCAAGCAGCCGATCAAAAGACCAACAAAGAACTTCTACGTCTTCAAGGAACGATCAAAGATATGTCGTCTAAATTCATCAAGCCACGAGTTTCGCACCAGAAATTGATCGAGTTTTGGAAGCAACTCAAAAGACTCCCTTCACCAAGAAGATTACCGACACTCGAGTTCGACATCAGGACAAACTCCGGATACCATCTTTCGGCGGAGACTCCGACCTCAGTGACCACATGACCAGCTTTAAGATCGCTATGGGTCGAGCCTCCTTCACCACGGAGGAACGAGATGCCGGTTATTGTCAACTCTTCGTCGAAAGTTTAGCAGGGCCAGCCCTCACCTGGTTCTCTCGGCTAACGGTAGACTCCATCAGCACCTTCAAGGAACTTTCTACCGAGTTCCTCAAGCATTATTCCATGTACATTCGCCAAGGGGCTTCAGCGACCGACTTGTGGAAATTTTCTCAAGGACAAAAAGAATCTCTCCACGATTTCATGGAAAAATTCAAGAACCTCGTCTCCAAAGTTGACATTTCGGACAAAACCGCAGTATAGGCGTTTACGTAACGCGTTATGGATCAGGTCATACTTTCGATCTGACCTCTACACAAATAGTACAATCACCTTGGAAGACACACTCCATATGGCAAACTGTTTCATTCGAATGGAGGAAGATAATGCGGCTTACACCGCGAAGCAAAACGCGTTAAAGGCTCAGTTAACACCAAAGGCGACGACTACCTACCAGGAACCTCGCCAGCATCAACCTAACGAGAAGAAAGGAAAGGTCTACTCGGCAACCGAGTAACCGAGTGCGACTTCCGCTACACCGCCAACCAAACGACCGTGGAATGTGTGGGACATAACTCTAGAAGGGAAGCCCTTAACGTATGACGAAACCAAGTTTTGTACTTACCACAAAGCCAAAGGCCACGACACAAAGGAGTGCAAGCAACTTGCAGAAGCCCTATTCTCGGCATTCAAAAGCGGCACCATCACACCTGACCCACCGAAGGTAAAACAAACGAGAAAGAAAGGGAGCTGGACAAAGAACCGAAAGGCAAACGCCAAAAACCAGGAATCTAACCCAGCAGTCCACCCCGACGATCAGGATGCAGCTGCTCCACCCCGACCCCGTGATGATACCAACACGGAAGATGAAAGGTCACAGGTAGATCGGCGAATCAATCTTATCTCAGCGCATCCCTTGACGTCTTGCTCTTCCAAAGACGACGACAACCAAGATCTCCGAGATCGTCTGCAGCGCAAACATTCTACAACCGATCTGCGAGATGCTCTCCTTCGGGGAAAAAAGTCTGAGCCTTTTGAGTACAACCACAAACAAGATCTCCGAGATCGTCTGCAGCATAAACGTTCTACAACCGATCTGCGAGATGTTCTCCTTGGGGGCGAAAAGTCTGAGCCTTCTGAGGTCAACGACAACCGAGATCTTTGAGATCATCTGCAGCATAAACGTTCTACGACCGATCTACGAGATGTTTTCCTTCTGAGCAAAAAGCCAAGGCTTTCGGAAGACGACCTCCGACAGAAGCTTACCCCCAAGGAGAACACTGCAACACCTGATCTGCGAAAAACATTATCCGACAAACGCCCTAGCGTTTTTCGCCAAATTAACGTAATCCTTGGTGGATCACCTTTGTGCAACGATTCGTTAAAATCAATAAATGAGTACCAACGCAAAGCCGTTACCGCTCAACGATGGCCAACGAAGCGCGAGGGGGAAACATCAATAACATTTACGGAAGGGGACCTCACCGACATAGATCAGCCGCACAATGGTCCCCTGCTAGTGGAGCTGCAAATCGGCACTTGCGAGGTCACACGTGTACTCATCGACACCGGAAGCTCGGTTGATCTTATCTCCCGACAGACTTTGATAAAAATGATGGTGGATCTCAAGGACATCAAACCCTCATCAAGAGCCCTTACCGGTTTCAACGGATCATCGACACAACTGTTGGGTACCATCCACCTTAACGTCTTTGTCGGAGGAGTAAGCAAACTCGTTAAATTCTCCGTCATCGATACCAAAACACAATATAACGCGATCATGGGCACTCCATGGCTTCACATGATGAAAGCAATCCCGTCAACATACCATCAGTGTGTGAAGTTCCCTATCAGAGAAGGGACCGTCTTCACGCTCAAAGGGAACCAACGCCTTGCATGAAGCATGTTAATCTCCGATTTCAAAAGTCAGCAGGTGACTTTCCTCGTCAAACCAGAGAAGAAACTATTACCGCAAAAATAGGAAATGATCCAAGTCGGCATTGATCTTGATCACCCTGACAGAACCGTCGGGATAGGTTCCGAACTAAGTATCGACCTCACAACCGAGTTAACCACCTTCCTTCGCGCAAATAAATCAATGTTCGCCTGGACGACAGCCGACATGCCTGGTATTGACCCGATTGTCACAGCCCACCGACTCAATGTCGATCCGACGTATAAGCCTATAAAGCAAAAACGATGAAAACTCGGTCCCGAAAGAGCTAAAGCTGTCAACGACGAAGTCGACAGAATTTTAGGAGCGGGGTCCATCGCCGAGGTTAAATATTGGATTGGCTGACCAACCCGGTCGTAGTTAAAAAGAAGAATGGGAAATGGAGGGTATGCATCGACTTTACCGACTTGAATAAAGCGTGTCCAAAGGATAGTTTTCTTTTGCCTCACATAGATCAGATGGTGGAGTCCACAGCCGGAAACGAGTTGCTTTATTTCATGGATGCCTTCTCAGGCTACAATCAGATTATGATGCATTCAGATGATCGCGAGAAGACGTCATTCATCACGGATCGTGGGACATATTGCTAACGTGTTATGCCCTTTGGACTCAAAAACGCAGGAGCCACCTATCAGCGTCTCGTCAAGAAGATGTTCGCCGACAAGCGTGAAATTACTATGGAAATCTACATTGACGACATGCTTGTCAAATCACTTGTCGCCAAAGACCACATCCAACATCTTTCTGAGTGCTTCGACACCCTAAACAAATACGGGATGAAGCTCAACCCGGCAAAGTGCACTTTTGGAGTTACTTCAGGCGAATTTTTTGGCTATATCGTGACAAAACGAGGAATCGAAGCAATCCGAAACAGACCTCCGCGGTTTTAGACTTACCTGATCCCAAAACATCGCGAGAAATTCAGCGTCTTACCGGACGAATTGTGGCCCTCAACCGTTTTATTTCTAGATCTATTGACAAATGTCTCCCTTTCTACGAGCTGTTGCGTGGAAATAAGAGATTTTTGTGGGACGAGGCAAGTGAACAGGCATTCACCGCATTGAAACAGTATCTGACGACTCCCCAGTGTTAGCAAAACCAGACGCATGCGATACTTTGTATTTTTACATCGCAGTCTCCTCTTAGGCAGTAAGCAGCGTTCTTATAACGGAAGACCGAGGTGAACATCATCCTATCTTCTATACCAGTAAGTGTCTAACCGATGCCGAGACAAGATATCCTACTCTTGAGAGGATGGCTCTTGCTGTAGTCACATCGGCAAGAAAACTGCGGTCCTATTTCCAATTCCACTCCATCGTCGTTCTCACCGACTTGCCTCTGCGAACCATACTCCAGAATGCTAACCAGTCAGGGAGACTTTCCAAGTGGGCCACCAAACTTTGCGAGTATGACATCTCGTACAAAAGTAGGCCAGCGATAAAGGCTCAAGTCTTGGCCGACTTCATTGTCGAGATCCCTCCTGATCAAGCAGCAGACCTCGATATCTCAGTAAAAAGTTGGATCTTGCACGTCGACGGAGCATCATCTAACAAAAGATCAGGAATAGGTGTTCACCTCCAACCCACCGGAGAACACATTGAGCAATCATTCCAACTCGGCTTCGCGGCATCCAACAACAAAGCCAAGTATGAAGCATTAATCGCTGGACTTCATTTGGCCAAAGTAGTGGGAGCGAAGCGATTACAAGTTTTTTGCGATTCTCAACTCGTTGCCAGTCAATACATCGGCGACTACGAAGCCAAAAACGAGAGAATGGATGCTTATCTCGGCGGCGTCAAAAACTTGGCTGCGGAATTCGATCACTTTGAACTCACCAAGGTTCCCAGAAAAGACAAGTGCTTCGCAGATGCGTTAGCCGCGTTGGGAAGCAATCAGCAAGATCAGGTCAGCCAGACAATCCCGATCCATACAGTGGAAAACCCGAGTATTTTGCTACCAGTGGGCAAAGATGTCCTCGCCATCTCTTCCACTCTCGCCGAGATCACAACCTCGACAGCTCAAGACGCAGATTGGCGGACCCCCTTTCTAGATTATCTGGACAAAGGGATACTTCCGGAAGACAAGTGGGAATCTCGTCGACTCAAAGTAAAAAGTTCCAATTATGTTTCCATTGACGGCAAGTTACATCGATGGACCACGAACAAAGTACTTCTTACCTGTGTCGAAAAAGAAGAAGCAGAACTCGTTATGATCGAGACCCATGAAGGAGAAGGGGGCATCACAGTGGAGGCAGAGCTCTCACGTTGAAACTTAAGTCTCAAGGGCATTACTGGCCCACTATGGTCACGGACTGCAAGGAGTATGCATCACGATGCGAGAAATGCCAACGACATGCGCCTAACATACACTCACCAACCGAGTTGCTAAAAACCTTTGTAGCCCCGTATCCGTTCATGCGGTAGGCAATGGACATAGTCGGTCCTTTACCGAGCTCTAGACAAAGGTGCTTCCTACTCGTCCTAAATGACTATTTCACCAAGTGGGTAGAAGCTAAAGCCTACGTTCAGATCACCGAGAACGAGGTTCAGAGTTTCGTTTGGAAGTACATCATCTATCGTCATGGACTGCCTTACGAAATAGTCACCGACAAAGGATCCTAATTCACTTCAAACAAGTTCCAGGAATTCTGCGACAAGTCGAGAATCCGCCACAGTTTCTCCACTTCAAGATACCCTCAGGGAAACGGTCAGGCCGAAGCAACCAATAAGTTATTATCGACGGGATCAAGAAAAGGCTAGATCTGAAGAAGGGACATTGGATCGACGAGTTGGATGGAGTGCTCTGGTCTCATCGAACTACACCTCGGAGTGCTACATGAAAGACACCGTTCTCGCTAGCATACGGAGTCGAAACAATGGCTCATGCCGAGGTCAATGTCACCAGTCTCAGAAGACTGAAGATGCCTCAACACGGCAACCTGATATATGAGATAATGCTCAATGCCCTGGATCAACTCGAAAAATGACGAGACCAAGCTTTGTTACGGATTCAGAACTATCAACATCTTGCCTAATCCTATTACAATAAGAAGGTCAAATCCCGTCCATTACAACTCGGCGATCTCGTCCTTCGTAAAGTCTTTGAGAATACTAAGGAGAGGAGAGCATGTATACTCGGCACCAACTGGGAAGGCCTGTACAAAATAACACATGTGGTCAAACCCGGAGTTTACCGATTTGAGACATCTTCTGGTGAACAAATCCCAAGATCTTGGAACTCGGTCAACCTAAAGCTCTACTTCGGTGCCTAAGAAGAAGAAAGCAACTACGAGTGACTTGATCCCATCTCGGGTACGTAGGCAGCCTTTAATCGGGTTCACTTACAAAAACAAAAAAAAAAAGAACTACGAGTGACTTGATCTCATCTCGGGTACGTAGGCAGCCTTTAACCGGGTTCAGTTACAAAAACAAAAAAAATATATATATATACATCTCTTTTATTTGTATCACGACTTAGCCCGCTCTGATCATTTAAATAAATATATATATTGTTATTTCCAAACTCGGACCTCGGAACAACTACACCACTTCAACTCATACTATGTTATGAGGTTGAAGTCGGTAGTAAGCCACAGTAGACAAACATGTCGAATGGACTTACTTCCTCTATGTTCTGATCAAACACTTGGGGAATTATTAAGCCGAATGATGAATGTGACATCACAGTAAGCGATAAAAAGGAAAAACTGCTCGATAACTTAAAGTTTAGATGTACGTTTCTTCCTATTTGTACGATTAATCGATGTCGGCATATCTGACGAGATAAAGTCCTATTCGTTTATTCTACAAAAACAACTACTAAGTCTATACTCGGTTAATGTCGGTTTCGATTTGACCGTCATTATTAATAACATTTGGTAAATTCATCACGAATTAAAGGCAAATTGATAAAACAGAATGATGACCATAAATTAAAAAGGCATACTAGGCCGAATGTTGTTACATGAAAAAAAGAGAGGAGATTACAACACCAACATAAGAAAAGAAAGAAAAGAAGGTGTGCTAGGTACGAAGCACTTCGATATCTTCGGGAGAGAAGGCCGTCATGTTGGAACCATGCTCATCAAGGCCGATCGGAAGAAGATCGATCTCGGAGGCGTCAACAACCACCATCTTCTGCAGTTCCTCCAAGAGGTAGACTTCATCGGCTCTCGCCTTTTGAAGAACCTCGTCCATAGACAGGCCTTGTGTCTGGATCTTCTCCAGACCTTCTCGGGTCCCCTTCGCCTGAGAGTAGAGAGCAAGTTTCGATTGAATCTCGGTTTGCTCTCCTATGAACTGGCCCATCTTATCGTATGTCGGCATAACCTTTTGCCTTAGAGCGGACTCGACTCGCAACCTCTCCTTCTTTACCTCGTGCTCCCGAGACTCCCTCAACCTTCTAGTCGTCCTCTCAAAGTTCAGAGAAAGCACTGATTTCTCCTGATCCAAATTCTGGCACCGAGAATCGAGAAGTTCCCTTTCAGCCTTCAATGCCTCCAAATCCGCGGACAGAAGCTCGCTACGAGATCTTTTGATCTCAGCTTTCTCTGAGGCTTCGATCTTTTCAGCGACCAATGCCTCGATCTATCCTTCATAGGAACTGCACTTATACGCCAATTCGGCGATCTCCTTCCTTTTCTTCTTCAGAGACCCATTTTTGCCGCTAATGAAGCTTCCTAAGCTTTGAGCTTCACCTCGTAGTCTCTCACCATGAGGTTAGCGTTCCCGAAAAATTGGAAAGAAAAGGGGGGAATCAGCAAAAAAATTATATTACTTTAACCGATATACAACCTGGAAGACAGTCGGTAAAAATAGCACTTACTATGGCACCAGCTCGAGTCATCTCTCGATATCAGCTATCTTGATGAAGTTGATCCAATTCTGGCATTCCTCGCTTTTTGAGTTTAATCTGGCGGAATAGAGGTGTTGGAGCTTCATGATCTTCAATGAAGGGGACGTCGATAGACCGGTACTTGAAGTCGATAACATGTGGGTACTCGACCACCTAGCCACCGTAGGACGATGGAGCAGGTTCTCGACGATGATCTCCTTGGAACTCTTCTTCGTTCGAAGGATCTACTGGATGCTCTTCCATCGGCATCTCGATAGTCGTTATCATTCCGGCCTCATTGGTAGGGTCGTTCGGAGGATTTTCTTCTAGGGAAGGGTCTTGATCCCGTTGGTCACCGCTGAGATGCTCTTCTGATCTTTCGGGTGGAGGAGATCGGCTAAGACTCACACGAGAGGGTACATCCCGAACATTCGAGTCCGTCTTTCGTTTGGCAGGTCTGCTAACGTCGGAAGATCCCCGACCATGCTCCGGGGTACCGATGGTCTCAGCATAGGAAGGAAGAGAGGATAGATTCAATTTCCCCATTCTATGACCTCGGCGCTGCGAAGGAATTTCAGTTTGCTTCTCGGCTGTACGTGGAATAGAAGACATCAGAACTAAACAAGTTGAATCCCGTGATAATGTCGGTATGTAACTGGGTGATGGTTACCTCTGTTGATTCTATTCAAAGCGGCTTGGATACGAGCTTCACTGATATCTGGCCAATGCTGGTGACTCAATGTCATGATGGCTTCAACTTCCTCGAGAAAAGATTGAGAGTCGCCTTGTGACCACTTACTGAGACGATCTGCAAAAAAAAAGAAAACAGATGAAGTAAATCAGTAGAAGTGTTGTAACTCAATTCGGAATCATACCGATATTGGAATTGAAATATCCGTTCAGGATTATTGTGGGATCTTCGAAAGATGCTTCATTGATCTTCACGTAGAAGTAGCGATGGTTCCAGAAGTTCACTTTCGACGGCTTCCCAGTGATCATGTTGTATTTGGGGACCATCTTCCCGTAAAAGAACCCCGTCTTCGCGGTGATGCTTGGTGTCATGAGTTCTTCGAAGAGACGGACTGACATTCTTATATAAAACTCAGCAGCAAGAACTGTCAGGGTTACCATGATTCTGATCCCACTCGCGGTGTATTGACCGAGAGCTATCTTCCGCCGAGAACAATAAGTCGTCATGAATTCGGGAAGAGGCCACCAGAGCGAAGAATTGACGAACCATGATTCGTATACGCATGCGTATCCTGAGGGTGGAGTCAACGGTCTCTGATGTTCTGCAGGGATCAAGAACGAGAACCCAGCAGGTGGAGTTGTTTGGAAAATAAGCCTCTGAACGGTTTTGAATGGAGACTTGGTAGGGAAGTGGTTCGCCCAGTTCTGCTTCTTTTTGGCATTAAGGGTGCGCTCTTGTTTCGGGTCTATCTCCTTGTCAAATTCAAAGTCGGTCCCGGTCTATCGCATTGGGAGGAAGTCGGCTAGAGCAAAATTTACCTCCTTCTCGGCTGAGGCTTTGTCCTTGTTAACCGTATCAACATCCGCACCGGGAGAAGCAACCGGTTGTTCCGGTGGGAGGTTGTTTTCCTGCTCCACGTCGTCGGCAGGAGTGTGACATGTTGTTTTTCGGTCTTCCAACTCTAGATTGAATCTAACGACCTCACGTTCGTTGTCATCAAGCGAAGCTAGATCGGCACTTGTTGGTCTCGGATTGTCAATCCCTCTGAGTGTTATCGCTCTCGGTCTACGTATCAATGGGGAACCAATACTCTCCGACTCAAAGCCAGTAGCGATTGCTTTTCCTTTCAGGGAGCACCGGCGGATCAGATAAGACATTTTGATCGGAGGAGTATAAATATCTAGAGAGAGAAAGAAGAGAGAAGGCAGAGAAATACCTTTGTTTCTGAAGATATCGAGCAGGGAGATGCAAAAATGAAAATCGGGGGAAGCCTTTTATAGATATATCTCGGCGCGGAAGACGAGCAGTCGTCATGAATAGGTCTAAAAACCTATAATTATGACACGTGTCCCACTCACTCCGAATCTCGAGGGTATCACCTACTTTAAAGAAACAAAAGGGCGCATAGACTTTGCGAAAAGGGGACTAAAACTGGAGACGTGTTAACCGAGAATAAATTTGTTGTTCGAACAAAGGGATAATCGGAGAAATCAACTTCTGTGTGATTACCGAGATCATGGACGACCGAGGTCACGCCTTAAATTCACCTAGTCAAAGAACTTCACCGAATAAACAGCAGTGACGGTATTTTCGATGAACTAGCGGGGGACTTATTGTTGGGGATAGATTACATCTATCCACATAGGTCCATTTAGGCGCGAACTCGGCCCAGGGTCAATATCGAAGTCGGCCCACGGACTCCTAACCGACTTTGGTGATACTTGGAGAACCTATATAAGGGATAGGTGGCGATGAAGGAAAGAGACACACGGATATTGAGAGCAAGCCTAGAACTAGGGTTTTACACATTACTTGTTCTTGCTTTGTTCTTGCTTTGTTCTTCATCGAAACATCCTGATTTCAATCAATAAACTCTTTGATTTATTCTCTAAATCGCCTCTTTGATAAACCCACCATCGAAATCGATCACCGATCAAGGTCACCGGTTTCAGATTCAACATGCACTAAAGTTCCTTTCATGAGAGTTTCAGGGTTCGAGTGGTAAAAGCAGTTCAGGCGGTGCAGATCAAGTAGATCAAGCAGATCAAATGGGATAAGTGCAGATCAAGTAGATCATGCGGGACAAGTGCAGATCAAGCAATTCAACCAGTTATTACAGATTTAAATAATAAAAATAGTTTAAATAAAATAGACTATACATTTATATAATAAAATTTAAAGTAAAATATATTAAAACATATCATATATAAATATAATATATAAATTACAGTTTTAAATAAATCAAAATATCAAAATTATAACTTGATGAAATATATTACTACAATTTTACCGAAATACCTGATAAAACCTTACTAATACAATGTTAAAATCAAAATATTAAAGTTATAACTAAAATAAAATAAAAATAATGTATTTATAAAAATAGATAAACATATTTTAAAATTATGTATTTGTATTTATCAACAAAAAAGCAGATCAACACCACCAAATGTTAGCGAGTGAAATATGCATGCAGATCTCCTGCTTTTTCCACAAGAAAATAAAAAAATATTGAACTGCATGCAGATCTCCCGCTAACTGCTTTTTAAAAACAGAAAAACATGAATGGTAAAAGCAATGCAGGAGAACTGCATCTCCGGGTGAACTGCCTTTGTTGTGCCTCTCCATTCGTAACCTCAGTCCCTGCCACATCTTCCCACGGCTGGAGGAGAATCTTTATTGGTCGGGACCTCCTAGCGACAAACCTTGGCTCAATCATAGATGATGGAGTTTCAACTAGTGTGTGGCGGGATCCATGGATGAGTACTTCAAGCCCTCTTATACCTTTTGGCCAGCTTAAGAAAAGCACCAAGACCTAGTTGTAGTAGATTTTCTCTGCAGGGGCTCTTTGAAGTGGAATCTCTAGGCTATTAAAGCTGTGTTCCCTCTTCTTTCTGATTTAATCATGCAAGTCAAACCTAGTGTAACTGGGGAAAGAGACTTTGTCGCTTGGCTGGCGTCGACTAATGGAGTTTACACTACTCGGTCAGGGTACTTAGTTGCGGCTAAGCTTGAAGAAAGTACCACACTGGCTCCACAGGTTCCTGTGTCTATTGATTGTAAAAAGACATATGGTCAGGTTCTGTTTCCCCAAAAAATAAAAGTATTTATGTGGAAGTTGTACAAAGTGATTTGCCCGTAGGAGTCAATTTACAGAAGCGTGGCCTCACGCAAAACACTTTATGTGTTCGGTGTGAAGAACAGGAAACAGCTGAACATATTATGTTACACTGCATCCCTGTTCAATCAGGCCTTTGACCCGGATAACTTTACCTCTGTAGGATCAGCTCTCACTTTCCGCAGGAAAACATTCTGTCTACCTCCCTTGGGCGTCATATCAGACCTGTTTCCTTGGATCTGTTGAGGGCTCTGAAGTTCTGGCCTAAGCGATAGGGAATGCTCAGGATTTATAAATGTATGGATTTGTATAGATTTCTTTGTTAAAAATACAAAGATTCTAATCCACCGAAAATCTCCAGATTTATAAATACTAATTAAAATCCGAATAGTTTACTATTTAAATTTCTAAATCAATTAAAATATATAAACGAATAACACCACTGACTGATAGAACTCTCATATGTAATATAAACTTTAAATAATAGTTTAACTATATTGTATTCGAAACACACAAAAATCAATGATGAACATATCTTATTGTTTTCTCATAACTTTAGTTTTACATTTAAATATAATGTTCTCTATTTTAATTGTGTAATGTCTTTGAAATCTTGTTAGTAATGACTCTTGTTTCTTTTTTTTTTTAATCTATTTCGAACAGGTGGAGTAGGAGTCATACCCAAACTTCTAAGACCTTTAATTTCTCTTCATGAAAGAATCAAATTATTTATTGATCATTTATATACGTTACAGACTTACAGTAAAGTGATTGGTAATAAGTTAATAATTAATAACCGAAATGAGACTTGAAATAAGCGAAAAGAAGCCAAAATTAGCCAGTTATTGATCATTTAGATACGTTACAGACTTACAGTAAAGTGACTGGTAATAAGTTAATAATTAATAACGGAGGTGACACTTGAAATAAGCAAAATAAATCCAAAATTGGTTGATCATTGTTTTGGTATTTGTATGGAAAGAATGTATGTTAGCTCTTTGTGCTTCAGCTTGCTTAGTAATCATTCATTTCCCAGTTGCAATCCAGGTGTAACTGTTTTTTTTTCAGGCGCAACTGTTGAAAGGCGATAACTATAAACAAATGGTCTAAAATTATTAGAAAAGCAAGAAGTGTGTTTGTGGAGCTCGTAAAAGACGAATATTACATAGCTCTTGTCATTGAAGAAGGTGTTGTACCAATTTTCATAATTGGTGACGCTTGCAAATCCTTTAGACCGAATCTATATTCTTGGAAATGCCAGAATTTGTCCAAAATACAAATCTTTTCACAAAGAAATTTGGGAAAATATGTTTCACATCCTGGAACCCAACTCTTATACAAAGGTCCAGGAAAGTGTTCAAACCGAATCAGTCATCACCGCATCTGTCTCGTTCACGCATCTAACGTTTGGACCATCTTGACACTTTCCCATACACTTGAAGCCACATCAGATCCTTCCAGGCCCGTCACTGCTTTCTGAAACTCATCCAACAATAAAGATCCTCTTGACTCCTTGAAAATTTCTCCCACACAAACTTTGATTCTCTTCAATGGAAATCCAACAACTGGAACTGCTTCTACTGTCTTCAATGTTTGTCCATGAATGATAACAATTGAGGGAAAGGTTGTGGATGCAGTAGCTGATTGCACTTGTGCAAGCTACAATGCTTCACCGGTTTTCTAGAAGAATGTACATCTTCTCAAACTTATTAGAAATCAGATTCTCTTGGATTCTAGGAAGGGTTGCTACACCTTACTAACAGTTTTTAACCTTGTTTTTGAAGGAGCTCATGTCAACAACTTGTACTTTACCACAATCACTATAAATTGATTAGGATGAAGACGATTATTCAGAGTCCATTTCAGTCACCATCTTCATGCCTTTAGCTTTTTCTTCTTTCCTCTGTTTTCTCAATAGTTTCCCTTCTGATTTCAAGTTACGTAGTAGAATTCACTGAAGTGCTCAGCAATGAGGAAAGCTATACCTCCTCCAGTGGCGACACTTATAAGAATCTTCTCATGGGAATGATCTTTTCTTAGCAACACTAACTTGCTTAGACGTTCATGGAAAGGTTAAGGATGATAAAAACACTCAAAATTGTCAAGATTAGAGCATATCTCGGGGAGAGCCTGAGAGATATGTGTAGACTATGCCACACCGTGGAGTCTGTTTTCATTGTTATCCCCAACTCTGAGAAGAATGCTTCTTTTCTTCTCTTTTTTTACACTGATGGATGTTCCAACATAACAAAAACAAAACATATTTAGATGGCAAAATAAGACAGGCGACTCATGAATATACATGCGGAAGAGAAATATACGAAGACTCGAGCTACCTTAAGCATGGTTTAACCTTAAAGCATTCAGAATCTTCTGAGCATGTGAAGCACTGTTCACATGTTCGAAAACCAAAAATTTGAATCAGAGGTAACACTACGAGACAAAAATATTGAAAAGGAAGGAGAAACAAACTTACAACACTAAAAATCTTGACCACTGTAATTCGAGGAATTCATGGAGGAAAAACTGAGTCAGTTATTAAAAGAAAAAAAACACCAAACAATCAGAAAGAGAGAGCTAAACCGAATTCAGTATTGAGGAAACCATACCTCCTTTAGTGGCAACACCTATAATAATCTTCTCATGGGAATTCAAATAGCTTGGAGGTTTAACATATCCTATCTCAGCAAGATTAAAAAATTGTTACATACTTACAATGAGTCATCATCAAAAGCACAACGCGCACAGAAAAAGATTGGTTAGTGAGTTTGACCAGTATCATACCAAATATTTTGCCTTTCTGGCCAGACCCTTGGCCTTCATTTAAGATTACTCTTCTGCTAGTTTCTGAGCAATAAGATGCTTATGTGCTGATAAAACTGAGACACGATCATGGAAACTCAAAACTATTACTCTAAACTTTACATATCAGAATTTAGGTTAAGGTTTTCTATGATAAATAGAATGAGAGCTCACCGTTGGATCATCTTCTTTAGTCTTCATGAAAGACTTAAGAGCAATATTGAATGCCGTCTGAAAATGGAATCACATTGAAATCATCATTTATACAAAAGACTTGGAATCATCATCATTTATACAAAAGACTTGGTGATTCCAGATTGAATCTTCTTTGGTCTTCACCATCAGAATCATCGTTGGAGCCTTCTTTCTATACGATTTCGTCAAAGTTCGGTGGCATGTTAGCATCAGAAAAGTTCTCACGAATGGTTACCACTTGTGGACTCATCATTCATCTTCTTCGTCGTTGCGATTGTAGTTTTACATTCTCTTTTGCTCTCTTCCTAGAGATCTTCTGGGTAACCTTAATCCTGTCGACTGACGAAGAAATCATATTTGAGTGAACGGGTTGCTTTGATGATATGTGGTAAGGGCTGCACTTCCCACAGCTTTATAGTGGTGGTGTTATGGATGTTTGAAACGGATGGAGAAGAAATCTCTAGATATTGATTCCCGGAATTGAAAGAATAATTTAAGAAAATGCATTAAATCTGGAGATTAAGTGGAAAATTTTTTGAAACTGTGACGATTTGATTACACAGATGGCCGAATAGGTTAAGGTAACCTGGCTAAATGATTGGATGAGAATATTTTTGCCTACGTGGCACTCCTAAATGAACTTCAATTTAGTTCCTTTTATATAGTTGAGTTAACATTAATATATCTCAATCTACTTTTGTCATTGTTTTAAGGTTGTTTACCTAATCAATATATCATTAATTTTTTATGTTTATTAATTAGTTATTTAACTTTATGTTTTAACATTATTTAGTTTGAAAATTATTTTAGTTATGTTTTATGGGTTTTTTAATTAGAAAAAATATAAAAATACTAAAAATTAGGATTAAATCATTTTTAGTGACATTAAAGTATAATTAAGTAGTTGTTTAGTTTATGACCGATTTAGGAAATTATTTATTAAATTAAGAAAAGATAAAGAATACTTAAAATAGGTTTATTAGTTATTTACTGGCACACTCTTGTAAATAAATTGTAAGTCTTAGAGTTATTTCTTATTTGTACTTCTTTTTCAATAAGATGGATATTTATTTTAAATATTGATTGTTATTGTTAGACCAAATAAAATTCCTAACATTTCTTTTCCTCCACGTTTATAACTACTCACTAGGTGTTTTGCCCGTCTTGCGGGTATAATAATTTAAAAAATATTTATATAGATATAATAAATTCAAAGACCATTAGAATAAATTATTTTTAAGGAGCTTAAATATTTAATAAATTAAATAACCATTTTTAATATTTTGGTCAACTCAACAAATTATTTATATATAACAAAGTTTTTCATCATAACATAAATATTTTTTATCACTTAAAGTAACTTTAAATACTCATAAATATCAAATATTTAATAATACATTAAATTAAAAAAATGGGCTTTGTACAATTTCAGAGCGGAAAATTCTATTGAGTTAATCCTTTTGCATGAAATTCTAAGTTTATTATTACATTTACTATTACTTTCAAAATACAAAAAAAAAAAAATATATTCTTCACTTGCATATGAAAATAGAAATATATATTCTTAGAATTCTATAGGTAACCAGATTGCACGCATGACTCATCTATTGAAAATAAAATGATACATAAAAATAAGCATATTTTAAATGAAAGGCAAGCTTTATCAATAAATGCATTATGTTTAAAAGAATATGGTGACAAATTCATGACCAGATTGTTTCCTTACAAACCTCTCACTTCGTAATAAAAAAAGAGATCTCTCGACGAGCCTTTCTAAAAATAAGATTAATGAGATTTTTCGGTACGGCTATTCTGAGGCGACTTAAGACCAAATTGTTAACTAATTTTCCTAATTATGTACTGTAAAAATATTTCACTGATTTTGGTGAAGTGTTACATGGAAAATATGAAAGAAATGTATCGGTACACAATAATATTCTTATATATTTTTGTTAAAAGTAAACATGTGTTTTTTTATCTTAAATTACAGTATGAATAATCTCTGATGTTTGGCATATTCTGTTTGTTTGTATTGACATATGGCATGGAAATAATCATTCAGGTTGGTAACGTCAAATAAATGAAGACTAAAAAAAAATCAAACTTCCAAACTTCATATGGTTTTGCGCAATACAAAATAAGTTATATTCATATTTAATCATATAATCAAGATATAATATCTTACATAAAATATATAGGGCTTTTTACAAATATGAATCAAAATTCAAAGTCAAATACCAAACAAATCCATGATTTTTTTAGAAGTTTTTTTGCTCTATTCACCCCAAAAGTTTGAATTATTCACGAAAATACCATTGTTTTTTCTTTCTTTTTTCGAAAACGGGTATTTTACTCCATCATCCTCATCTTCATCAAGTATTTACAATATTACCATTGTCATCAATACACCAACCACCATGAATAACCAATTTGAAGCTCTTAATGCACCTAAAAATTAATTTTCAATCCTCATATCTCATTTCTTATGCTCAAAAACTACATCTCTTTCACTTTCTCTCTATATTCATCCAAAAAGGTCAAGATTTTGATTCTAAACTTTGTAACGTTCAAACTTATGATTTTTGGTCATTAACAAGTGGGTTTGTTTCTTGGTGAAGTTTTGTGTGCTAAGAGAAGCTAATCAAGTTATCACAATGATTGAAAGTATGAAATTGTTTTTTTCTAAATATGTTTGTCAGAAGACTTCCGTATAAGTCTTCTGAGAAAATGCAGAGGTTACTATTGCAATTGACTTTATGTGTGTTTCTAGAGACGACTTCTCTAGAAGTCTTCTAACTTTTCTTTGTTAACAAAAAAATCTCGAAATTACCGAGAATACTTCTAATTATCGGTGAAAATCGTCTAAGGTTATTTTTGCAATTGAAAAATAAAACTTAAATATTTAATTTTAATTAGACGACTTCCATGTAAGTCTTCTGGAAGATGACTTACACAGAAGTCTTCCAGAATTTCATTCTGAGATTTTGGTCAAATCTTGGTTATCACAGAAGACTTCAGTGTAAGTCGTCTGCCCGAAGACTTACATGGAAGTCATCGAATTAAAATTAAATATTTAAGTTTTATTTTTTAATTGCAAAAGTAACCTGAGACGATTTACATGGAAGTCATCTAGTTAAATGTAATATTTAAGTTTTATTTTTCTTGTGGAAGACTTCCATGTAAGTCTTCTACAAAAAGTCAAATTTCTGACACGATTTGGTCAATTGCAAAACTAACTTGTTTATCCTAGAAGACTTACATGGACGTCTTCTCTGGTATTTTCGAGATCTTTGAAAAACAAAAGTAAGTCAATATTTACAAAAGAAGACTTTCATGTAAGTATGTTGTAGAGTAGACTTCTCTAGCAGTCTTTCTTTGTAAATTTTCAATTGCAAAAATGACCTAAATAGAAGACTTCCTAGAAGTCTTCTGGACAACTTTCGTGGAAGTCTTATATGTCAATGTTTAATAAACTTTCATTTTCTCTAAAACTATAAAGACTTTTTTAACATTTTCTTGTTAATTCATGTATGTTAGTTGATATTAGGACTCTTGAATGAAATTCATAACTTAATTAATTTTAATTATGAGGTTACCAACATTCATGTTTATTAATATTTTTAGCTAATTCGAGAAGGCTTCAGTCTTCTACGTTGGTTTTTGTAAACTTGTTAAGTAACTTTAAGATATGTTTTTTAACTTTCAAAAGTGTTAACTAACTTCAAGAATGTCAAGTCATATGGTTTAGTATGTCTTCCTATATCAAAAGATATACTTTAACTTTCATTAGATTTAAATTTTCAATTTTTACTTAAAGTTCAAGTTTCCCTCTTAAATTTTAGTTTTCCGCTTAAATTTTAAGTTTTCTGAGAAGTTTTCTGAGAAGTCTTCTGAAAATTCTTCCGAAAAATCTTCTGAAAAGTCTTCCGATTAGTCTTCTGAGAACACTTCCTGGAAGTCTTTCGAAGATTCCCAGAAGACTTCTAGTGAGAGTATTATATGTATGAACTTATGTAATGTTTGATATTTCATGAATTTGACTAAGTTTTTCTTAGAAGTCTTCTCCCAAAGTTTTAGTAAATTTGACAAAAAAATTGGGTTACTGTGTTTTACTATTGAAGTTGTATTAATAACTTCAATAAAGTTAAGTACTTTTGACAAGATAATATTGTAGACATGAACATATTTACCAAATTTTTTTGATTAATATCTCTTCAAATTTACAAAAGAATTCACAACTAAAAGAGTATACATACAAATCACAAAAGTTAGCTTGGCCTCCGTCAGAAGACTTCTCAGAAGTCTTCTGAGAAGTCTTCCCAAAAGTCTTTCAAAGTCTGATTGAGATCTGAAAAAAAACTGCATATCCAAACTTGATATGAAAAGCCTGCATATTGAAGAACGTTCAAATAGCTTCAAAACAGAGAAAATGGGTGGAAGATTAGAAAAATATACTTTTATAGAACACACAAATATATATATATATCCAAAATTTATAGATCAACCTTTAAAGGAGTGGAAGATAAGAACCATCTGATTAAAAACCTGCAAAAAAAAGATAAATTATTGAGAAAGACATGAGACAAAAAAAGAAAAATTCATATAAAGTTTGGTGTTTTCAAGTCAAAGAGATTAGAGAGAGCTTGGAGAGTTTTAGTTTGGGAAAATGTAAGAGCTTTATGCAACAGGAGGTTACCAAATGAAGAAAAACCAAACAAAGAGACTTACCAAAACGTTCAGATCTATTATAAAAGAGGTGACATGGTATAAGCCTTCATCAGAAGACTTCCAGGAAGTCTTCTAGCGCATTATATTTTAGAAGACTTTCGAGAAGACTTTCCAGAAGTCTTCCAAAGTCTGATTCATATCTGAAAAACCTTCATATCCAAAAACGTTCAAATGGCTTAAAAAAAGAGAAAATGAGTGGAAGATTAGATAGATCTACTTTTATAGAACACACAAAAATACATATCTAAAATCTATAGATTTACTTTTAAAGGAGTAGAAGATGAGAACCATGTGATTAAAAACCTACATAAACAAGATAAATTAGTGAGAAAGACATGAGACAAAAAATGAGAAATTGATATAAAGTTTAGTGTTTTCAAGTTCAAAGAGATTAATAGAGGTTAGAGAGTTTAAGAGTGAGAAATATTACATTTTTGTTGCAGTCATTTGAGAGGAAAAGAGAGAATGTGTAAATTTTTCTTTATATATGTAGACAAAATTTTCCATTTAAGTCAAATATTTTTGATTCAGAAACTTTAAAGGGAAGTCTTCTGACCCGTAAATACTATTCATCAGAAGACTTTCGAGAAGTCATCTAGCCCGTAAATTCTATTCATCAGAAGACTTCTTGGAAGTCGTCTAGACCCTAAATATAAACCAAAAAGTTAATTAACTAACTAAACACTTCATTAAACTTAAATTTAACTTTAAAGTGTTTAATATATACAGAACTAAACACATATAGGTCAAAATTTAATTTTTCAAAAAAATGTTAAACTTCCAAAATCTAACCCTAAGAAAACATACAATACTACAACATATGTTACCAAACATTAAACCAAAGAATACATGACTCACTATATTCACTCATCTATGTTGAAAACAATCCAATTTTATTATATCTTAATTTATATCATTTACAAATATTTATAATTACATGATTTTAATTTTTCCCCCAGCAAACTATTTTTCATAAAAATTATAAATTATTTTTAAGATCTACTATACGAGAAAACTTACATAACCTCAGAACACTTTACAGGATTATATTCGTAAATATAATTTCTGGTTTTTTTGATTGGTCATAAGGGGTTGGTTGTAATTTTACTAACCTTTTGGGTTACTTTTGCATTTGATTCAACTTTGGGTATAGTTTTGGGATTAAAATCAAGTTTTAAGTCATATTCGGCAAATTCCCCAAATAAATATCAAAGATGTTACTTTTAAGTGTACTTTATGGGGAGATCAGGCGAAACAAACATTTGTTTGCACCACAAAAAGATGGATGCGGTTGTGGTATGTGTTATGAGTTTTATGTCTATCAAATCTTATAAAGATATAACACTATTTATTCTTTCTTTATATGTGCAATTTTATTTATATTCAATACATATGTTTAATGTCTTTGCAGTATATTATAGGTAACATAAGCATATCAAACATTTTTAGTAACATGCAGATATTGTTTGATCTTACTACTGAACATGTTAATAATTTCATGTAAATATATTATATTTCAACTAAACTATAATTTTATTTATATTTAGAATATAAAGTTAGAATACAAAATATGGAATAGAGAAATTCTCTTACATAGCCCATTTTAGTTTGTTTTTCACAAAAATAAATTTTAGAGAAGAAAATAACCAAAAAATATTTTATTAGAAGCTAAAAAATGCATTTATATGCATTTATACCCCTAGGGTTAACTAATATAGACTTAGGGTTTAGAGTTAAAGAGTGGGTTTGGGGATGGGGTTTCAAATTTCAAAAAAAAAAAAAAATCTAAATTTCAAAAAAAAAACTATTTTGGTCATTTTATTTTCTGAGGGTTATTTTTGTAACAAAAACTTAAAATAGTTATTTAAGAGAATTCCCTAATGAATAACCAATGAAAAACAAAGTCAATAGGCAGAATTTCCGGAGAACAATATTATATAAGCAGGAATATGCACCATTTACTGAAGACGATAGAATAGGAGACACGAATTTAACGATACTTCCCGAAGTAATGACTTATCCGCTAACCAACTGTTCACTTTGTTATTTTCCTTCTTCACAAACAAACTTCTTTTGATGTGAACTTCTTCACAAGCTAAGACTTTTATTTACACACCGCATAGTGGAGCCCAATGCTTCCATTAAATAAAACTTTGTTACAATAAATAGATACCAATATTTATATACCCAACGTATCATGATATGTTCAATTCATACCCGATTTATATCACTGTGTAAAAACATACCTTGACTTTCAAAAATTTCAAATAACATACATGATGTTTATGTTTTTGGCGAAATCATACACAGTCGCCACATCAGCTGCCATGTCACCTAATTTTGTTGGCGTGGATGCTACGTCAGCTAATTTTGCTGACGAGGATGCCATATGTACATCTTTTTTTTAAAAAAAAAAGTTAGTCATATTATAAAAATATTTTTTGGAAAATATAAAAATTTATAGATTTATATTATTTAGTAAAATTAACAAAATTATTTAAATAATAAAATTTAATCTTATAGTAGAGATATATTCATAAATTTTGTGATCTTATCACAATTTAATCTAATATAACCCAAATTCAAATAATCTATGATTTTTGTATGGGTTATGGGATGTGATACAAAACCGACCTGAATCCTATGTGTTATATTTGATCATAATCCATACTTACAAAAATACCAGTATATGGATTTTAGGACGTGTTACAAAATAAAACTGAAATCCGAAAAACCCAATCTGAACCTAACGGGTATCCGAATACTACATTTAAATAATTTGTGATGTAATTTTATTATATAAAATTTACAAATATATCTTTTATATAAGATTAAAATTTTGTTATTTTAAAAAAAAAACATTTTACTAAATAATATAAAATTATAAAATTTTACATTTTCTAAAAAAATATTTTTTATAAAAAGACTATAAATTTATGATGTAAAATTTATTATATAAGATTTATAAATATATCTCTTATTTATATTGTGAAAATATCATAAAATTTATGAACATATCTCTAGTATAAGATTAAATTTTATTATTTAATTAATTTTATTAATTTTACTAGATAATATAAATCTATAAATTTTATATTTTCCAAAACAATATTTTTATAAAACACTTATTTTGATTTTCTTAGAAGAAATGTACACGCGACATCCTCGTTAGCAAAATTAACTGATGTAGCATCCAAGTTAGCAAAATTAGATGATGTGGCAGTTGATGTGACGACTAATATATGAATTCGCCGAAAAATAAACATTAGGTATGTTATTTGAAATTATTGAAAGTTCAGATATGTTTTTGCACAATGATATATAAGTCGGATATGAACTGAACATATCACAATACATTGGATATGAAATGGCCATTTTCCTGTGTTGATATGTCCCGAAGTAATGACTTATCCGCTAACCAACTGTTCACTTGGTTATTTTCCTTCTTCACAAACGAACTTCTTTTGATGTGAACTTCTTCACAAGCTAAGACTTTTATTTACACACCACATAGTAGAGCCTAATGCTTCCATTAAATAAAACTTTGTTACAATAAATACTTACCAATGTTTATGTACTCAACGTATCGTGATATGTTCAATTCATACCCGATTTATATCATTGTGTAAAAACATACCTGAACTTTTGAAAATTCAAATAACATACATGATGTTTATGTTTTTGGCGAAATCATACACCAGTCGCCACATCAGCTGCTACGTCACCTAATTTTGTTGACGTGGATGCTACGTCAGCTAATTTTGCTGACGAGGATGCCACATATACATATTTAAAAAAATCAAAATAGTTATATTATTAACAATATTTTTTCAAAAATATAAAATTTATAGATTTATATTATTTAGTAAAATTAAAAAAAAAAAATTAATCTTATACTAGAGAGATATTCATAAATTTTGTGATCTTATCACAATATAATCTTATATAACCCAAATCCGAATAATCTATGGTTATTTTATGGGTTATGGGATGTGATACAAAACCGACCCGAATCCTATGTGTTATATTTGATCATAATCCATACTTACAAAAATACCAGTATATGGATTCTATGACGTGTTACAAAATAAAACCGAAATCCGAAAAACCCAATCTGAACCTAACGGGTATCCGAATACTATATTTAAATAATTTATGATGTAATTTTATTATATAAAATTTATGAATATATATCTTATATAAGATTAAAATTTTGTTATTTATTTAAAAAAAAATATTTTACTAACTAATGTAAAATTAATTATATAAGATTTATGAATATATTTCTTATTTATATTGGGAAAATATCATAAAATTTATAAATATATCTCTAGTATAGGATTAAAAAAATTATTTTATTAATTTTGTTAATTTTACTAAATAATATAAATCTATACATTTTATATTTTCCAAAACAATATTTTTATAAAACAATTATTTTGATTTTCTTCGAAGAAATGTACACATGACATCTTCGCTAGCAAAATTAACTGACGTAGCATCCACGTCAGCAAAATTAGATGATGTGGCAGCTGATGTGGCGACTAGTATATGATTTCGCCAAAAAATAAACATAAGGTATATTATTTGAAATTTTCGAAAGTTCAAATATGTTTTAAACAATGATATAAGTCGGGTATGAATTGAACATATCACAATACATTGGGTATGAAATGGTCCTTTTCCCCGAATTTAACGATACTTCCCGAAGTAATGACTTATCCGCTAATCAACTGTTCACTTTGTTATTTTCGTTCTTCACAAACGAACTTCTTTTGATGTGAACTTGTTCACAAGCTAAGACTTTTATTTACACATCGCATAATGGTACTTCATTTCCTCAAGAATTTCTCCTAAGGTAGAAATTCTTTGTCACTTCCCTCCTTTTGTTATTATGTCTACAAGTAGAAGGATGACTAGGGGTACTTCACATTCCACCCACAATCCTGAAAGTTCTTTTGTCGAACCATCTCCTTTGGCTGAAGAAGAAGCCTGCGAGTCAAACGATGAAGTGATTCTGAAGGCAGAGTTCGTTCCACATTCCATTGAACCGAAGGAGGCTGTGGCATACTGGTTAAAAATGTATGGTATTGTACCATCTCCGGTGAGACCTTGTTCCAGGAGAGTTTTCGATGGACCAAGCAAAAGTTTTTACTCTTTCCTTTGGGTCGTCCATGACTTATGTTGGATTCCAGACGATGTAGAGTTTTGTTTACCAAGAAATGAAGAAAATGCTGAGACCCCTCCTTTGGGTTACCTTCAAGTGTTTCAAAGCGCAGCTTTTACGTAGTTGCTTGTGATTTCCCATCTCGGAGTTTATAGTTCACACTCTGAATCGTTTTAGGGTGTCAATCAGCCAAATCACCCCTTGTAGTTTGCAACACCTTATTGGGGTAATGGTTTGAGTTTCAAGCGTTGGATGACTCTTACCACCGATTATCTATAAGCTCTTTTGTTTCCGGCTAGTCGGGAGAAGGAGCTTTCTTATTTCCTCCGACCAAGGAAATACATGGTGATAATCGGGGGATTTGCCTCAAACAAAAAATGGTGGCGAGACTTCTATTTTTCGTTTGTATAAACAGTGCCTCTGTTACAGAAGAGTGCATATCTGTTTTTAGGCGCAAGTAGAGCCGGAAGGGTATCACATTCAGATATCCTTATGTTTTTCTTTTTGATGTGATCTAACTTGAATTTGTTTATTTTCTTTGTGCAGTTTACAATCTCATTCCTCTGTTCCCAGAAGATTTGCTTGTTGTTAGGGACATTTATCGTGGCGGTCCGTTTTATTGGGGTTATTTTTCTCCGAAAAGAGTTCGTGCAGCGGTTGCACTTCATCAATCTCGACTTCACCCCTAGCCTTTGGTTGACGGTCATCGATGAGTTTGTTCCATACGAAGTTCGCTTGGAAAGAGATAGGTCTCCCAAGAACAAACATGTAGCTACTGAAGAGGACAAAGTGTCGTTCCTGAGGCATCGCTTTCCGGAGAACATTGGTTCCAACATTGCTGCCCCGATCATGCTAGCGGAAGTGGAACAGTTCAGTCTCCATTTCCAGAACTTGACATCAATATTATTTACATCGATGCAGACTTATTGACCTCTTTCGGGCATCCTCTCGATCAGCCCGTGATCGATCATGGGGGTCTCGGCTCGAATAAGTTATCGGAAGCTTCACGCATGTGCATGGGGGTGAGTTTCGTGCTTTGTTACTTTTATCCCTAAGTCTCCTTCTAGGGATACTCGTGATCGATCATGGGGGTTTAGGGCTCGAATAAATTATTTACATGTCGTCTTCGTTACTTTAAGACGCAGACCAATGCTAGGCACGTTAGAGAATAATTTTGCGGAAGATTCGTCTGATTTTTCTTGTTACTCTCTGCATCTCAAAGTGTAGGTAGGTTTTCTCAGTTCATGGTGAAGAGCATGTCACACACACACACACACAATTTGTAGAACTGAGTAGAAGATGAAAGTATAACTCTTAGGTCATTGACAATTATTAACTTGTTCTCAACCCTTAAATAGACACAATGACAATTAGTAAACACAAAACATGAGCAGTTTCCAAGAGTACTAACTTAATAGTTATAACATAAGGCAAAACTTGTAGTATTTAACAGGCCAAACGGTTGCATTACCACTCAGAGAATATTCTTTTACACTACCTTGTCATAACCAAATTTTGCAGCCTATCGCAGCTTCCTTCAATTAATCAGAGCAATCTACACCTTAGGATGGCTTCTTAGCACACTGAAACCGTTGTCAAGACATTTGATATTTAGGATTGAAGAGATTCATACCATCCTAAACTTCCATTGTAGGAAACAGAAGATTTGAATTTCTTGATTCCACCATTAGGACGAACATCTTCATTGATGTAACCGAGGGGGTAACATAAAATAAGTAACTACTACTGCTACACTTGTCCATCATAATCTCAAGATAAACAATATCATATGGTTAGGTAAAGAGGAACATGGAATCAGTGTAATCCCACACTCAAAATTTATCACAATGATGTATTGAAGCAACGATAACCTAAAGGAATCCCAATAATGTTCTAAACACCATAAATCTCAAAAGTGATGACAATCTAAAAATTGCAAAAATAAATCAAACAACAATCATAAGAAATTTTATAACATCTACAAAAAGGGTCTCACAATACAAAACAACGAGAGACTTGCCAGTGTATATGGCAGCATAGCTTAAGATTTTTGAGTCAAGGTTCTTGTACTTGCTTGGATGCATGTTTAGACAAAGCTGTTTTTTTGTCAACGGTTTCATTTCATAGACAGCTCAAAATAGAGTACTTACATAACAAAGTATGGGTACTACACCCTTTGCAAAGGCAACATCTAAACAAATTGATGTGCATAAATGAAAACAACATGATATAGGAATGAAGAGTGACAAGGTTTTCAAAGATGAAGAAACCTGTGATCTCATTCAGATCCAACCCTAGGCGCAGGGCAAAGAAGCGGACAATTGAGTTTGAAAGACATTGGAGACTTGAGAGTCCAATTGATGTTGCTAATTGAGAAACTTTCTGCCGCAATACAGATTTGACGACTAGGACAAAGCACACACATACTCTACCCGATGAGTGATGTGGGTCATGAGCTTCAATCCACAATCCATTCGCTGAACAAACATAACTACTTGGAAGAACCTCAACTACAAACTCAGAGGTGACAAAACACCTTTTTGAGGAGATTAAGAACTGTGAGAAGAACCACCATAGCCAAGTAAACAATTCTGAAATAATAGAAATCATAGCCACAAAGACACAATTCCTTATAACAACCTCACAATAGGTAATAAAGTGGTACTACCAAGAGTAACTTCCTCATACTGAGGTAAAAAGAGCTTCAACCTGAAATTCAAAGCGTGTGTAGCATCCTCAAAATGAGGTAAAGAATCATTCCAGAACATCATAACATCTTGCGGCAGCTTGGAGCAAAGGAAAACAGGTCCACCAACGGGTAACCAAGGTTTTCATCTGAGAAAAGACCGTGACTGAGAACTGTCCAAAGTAGTAGAGAGATGCACTCCAAAAGATTGCACTAAGGTAGTAAAAGTTGCATTTAGAAAGCAATTCACTGCTAATATTTCAACCTTCAAAGCCCAGTCCTCGAGACTTTGAAAAGATGAGTAATGAAAGGAGATAAGCTTGCAATCAGCTATCACTACCAAAACACTTGCAACAAATAACAAAACCACACAAGTCTCTTGATGATATATAGTCAATCCCCTTAAGACTAACTTTAACAAATCATGTTCCTCACCATAGGGAAAACTTATCAACTTTGACACTAGAGAATATCGGAGGAAGGAGTACCTCCGGCTAGAGGTGAGAGCGTCGGAAAGAGAAACTTCAGCCAGCAGAAGCAGCAGTAGCAGAGGAGGCAGGAGAACAAGTGGAGGGTCAGGGGGGACTAGAGGGACTGGAGGATCTCTTGGAAACACCATGTCGAGATCTGGATCTGGTGGTTCAGGTGACAAAAGAGACGCAGATGTAACAACTGCAGAAGACTCCATTGGAGGAGAAGAGGGAAACCTCAGGGATGGTGAGCGATACGTCGTCGGAGAGGCGGAAAGGCTCGTGGTTAGGACAAGGAGGGGCTGCACCAGAGAGAGACCTTCATTCTGGTGGAGGTGCGACTGTCTTGGACTCCGTGCCCGAGAGAGAAACCAGCTAAGACAGACAAAGTTGTTTAACCATTTGTATATGAGTAGATACAAAGGGAAAATGGAACGAAACAATAAACAAGCGAGTAAAAAGCATAATTGATTGATCAATAAAGGTCACAATAATTGTGGTTGCAACTGTGTTTGCAGAGAACTGAAATAGGGAAGACAAAGTGGAATAGCCAGACTTGATCAACGCATCAGAGATTAGATTTTGGGATGTTGAACTCGACACAGACCAAACTGAAAGCCCATTTTTTATCATGAGTCACTAAAGTAATAGTGATGTGGAAAATTAAAATGTTTTTATTGGCTGAATTAATTTGATGATGTGGACATGCTCTTCTTTGAAAGTTAAGAATTTTTAGTATAATATATATATATAGAGAAAACAAAGTGGAATAACCAGACTCGATCAACACATTTGAGATTAGATTTTGAAATATTGAATTCAACATATACTATAATTAATTAATATATACTCCCTCCGTTTCATATTATTTGTCGTTGTAGGGAAAAATTTTCGTTTCAAAATAAGTGTCGTTTTAGAGTTTCAATGCAAAATTCATTAATAAGATTTATAGGTAATTGTGTTTTTATTTTTCTATTGGTTGAAATATGGTTAGGTGTATAGGTAATTGTGTTTTTATTTTGGAAATATACAAAATCATATGTTTTCTTAATAAGTGTTAATAAATCTAGAACGACAAGTAATATGAAACGGAGGGAGTATGATTCAACTGAAAGTTCATTTTTTATCCTGAGTCACTAATTAATAGTGATGTGAAGAATTTAAACGTTTTTATTGACTAAATTAATTTGATGATATGGATATGCTCTTTTTCTTTTAGAGAATTAGGAACTTTTAGTACAGTAAGATTTTATTATTTTTGTTGTCAGACTGCGTCAAGGCAGCAACCCTATTTTCTTCCCCCTTTTCCTTGCGTTGAATCTCATGGCGGGTATCAGACTACCACCGGAAGAACCAGAGACAACTCCTCAGCAACAGGCCAGAGCAACGACGACGGATAGCTTGGCTTCCGACGACGATCGATCTATTGCGGCGGATTCGTGGTCGATCAAGAGCGAGTACGGAAGCACTCTCGACGACGACCAGCGCCACGCCGATGCCGCCGAGGCTCTCTCCTCCGCCAACTTTCGCGTCTCGTCAGATTACAGGTATACCTTTCGTCGAAAAAATTGGGAAATCGCAGAAAGCTAGGGCTAAGAATGAGAAATTAGGGTTTTTTGTTAGGAAAAAAAGTACATTTTACGGAGATTTTAAGGAACGGTCGAAGTTATTTACCAGATCTTAGGGCTTACTTCCACAGTTCCACTATGTTAACCTGAATCTAATGGAGTAATGTTGTGCACAGTTCTGATAAGGAAGAGCCAGATGCTGATGGAGGACAGTCAATGCTTGGTCTCCAAAGCTATTGGGACGCTGCTTACTCTGATGAGCTCTCTAATTTCAGGGAGCATGGTCATACCGGCGAAGTTTGGTAAGGAAGGATCCCTTCTCTGCTCATTAGCCTAGTGGAAGTTATTAACTTCTTTCTTTTCCTTTTGTTTAACCTTAGGTTTGGAGATGATGTCATGGAAATTGTTACTTCTTGGACAAAAGACTTGTGCGTTGAGATTTCTCAAAAGGAGATGTCTGTTTCTGACAATGGTGAGGTGAATGATCAGGCTGACAAGTATTTGTCTAGCTGGAATGTGCTTGATCTTGGTACTGGAAATGGCTTACTCCTTCATCAGCTTGCTAAGGAGGGGTGAGCTTCTTAACATTCTTTTCATGCTCTGTCACTTAAATGCGGTAGCTATGTTATGACATCCGTCGTCTTCCATTAGCTGATTGCCATTATATACGTCTGAGAAGTTAAGAAATAAGAATCGTAGGCTTTAAAATAAACAAGATATAGTCATGTCTTTGTAGACTGGCTTTGTCTGCTGCCCAGATCTTGTGTTGACTTTCTTCTTTCACTCTTACACCAAGTCATGTTGGCATGATGCTTAGAGGTGGGCGTATAACACTGGTCTTTTGGGGATATGAGTCTCTACGGCCGTATCATTGATAAACTTTAACAGAACATTTACACACCAGCGCATGTCCATCATAATGTTATGTTCATGCTCTACTTAGTATTATTAATATCATCATTCTTGCATTTTTCGTGCTCAGGTTCTCTGATTTAACCGGGACTGATTATAGTGAAGGAGCGGTTGAACTCGCTCAACATCTCTCCCAACGTGATGGATTCCCAAATATACGTTTCATGGTATGATTTTTGTATAGCTTCACATCCGTAATTGTTTGCAAAACCCACAAGGATTCTTCCTTCATAAACGTCCAAATGCTATAATTAGCGAAATAGTGCAGTTTTTTGGATTGGGATATGTTTACATGCAGGTAGCATCTAGTAGTAGTACTACACAAAGTCTTAGCTATGAACTAGTTGTTCTTACAGCAGTGAGTTGTTGTTACAGTAATGAACATCAGAAGACGTAACTTTTTATTTGGAAAAAAATAGATCAAAGGTGCTCTACGTTAGTGAACTAACAGTTTGCTGTCGTAGGTTGATGATATCCTTGATACAAAATTGGAACGGCAGTTCAAGCTGGTGATGGACAAAGGAACTTTAGATGCCATTGGTTTGCATCCTGATGGCCCTGTCAAAAGGTACTCCTTATATTGATTTCCTCTATAGAAAACTACCGCCCTTGCTATTAGTCCTCGGGGTTTAGGTGAAGTAGATTGATTTTGTTTACGAATGACACTCCCATTGTCTGTTTCAGAGTCATGTACTGGGATTCAGTGTCTAAGCTGGTTTCTCCTGGTGGAATATTGGTAAATACCTTCTTGACTCCTGCGAATTATTTAGTTGAAAGCTACTATGAATTTCCATTGAAGTTTAACTTTTTGTTTATACTTACTGTTCAAGGTTATCACATCGTGCAACAACACAAAGGACGAACTCCTGGAAGAAGTGGAGAATTTCAACATCAGAAAATCAAACATATCTGGAGATGTGTCTTCCTCTGGCTTGGAAGCTGCTAGCAGAATCGATCATCCTCCGTTTGAGTATCTGAGCCACGTTAGGACGTATCCAACGTTCATGTTTGGTGGGTCTGTGGGATCGCGTGTGGCAACTGTTGCTTTTCTAAGGAAGTGATAATAGTTTTTGCTTTTTCTTTTGGGGGAGATTTTCATAACAATGATGCCCATGCTTTTCTTTTCTAAACCTCTTTTTTCTTGTGGCAAGACTTGTTCATGTGCTTTTGGGAGCACTTAATAACCTCTAAATTTGTTTTCAGAAACTTCTAATAACTTATGGGTTTGGTTATTTATCAGTGTCTACTCTTTTCATAGGGTTCAAGCATGTGAAAGAGATAACAATTTGGATTAACTAAACCGAATTGAACCGATCCATATCAGATTAGAATTTGATGTATCCAAACTTTTTTAAAAACCAAATATCCAAAGTAGGCAAGCATCCAAACTGTTTAGAATCTATATATGTGAGTTGAGTTCGATGTTTTAAGATTGAGACTTGTAAAGCAATTAGAGAGTAGAAGAATCATACACGTTATAGATACAAAAATATCATCCAATTCGTAAGGGATGCGACATCGTTTTAGTTCTACTAGAAAGAGCCTCCAACAGCCCCATCACTTCATCCTTGGACAGAAAAAAAAACTAAACTTGAGAAACCAAACACAGTGGAGATGAGTTTGAATCTCGTATCGTCTTCAACCTCAAACCATGTTTTACTTTTCAATCCGATTTTCTCAGGCAGAGAACTGAATCTATTAAGCCGACACCAGAGAATCCCTAAAAAAGCGAAACCCTTTTGCGTTAGGTCTTCGATGAACTTGTCTGGACCCAGACCCAGACAAACGCTGTCTAGTAACTGGGATGTGTCTAAATTCTCCGTTGATTCCGTTGCTCAATCTCCTTCTCGTCTCCCCAGCTTCGAGGAACTCGACACCACAAACATGCTTCTCCGTCAAAGAATCGTCTTCCTCGGTTCTCAGGTTTCTTCCCCAATTGTCTCCCTCTTCTGTATAGATAATCAGTTAGTCATATCTCCGTATGAAATTAAACCCATATTTGCATTAATCTTGTGTACCCAGAGAACTTACCATATTCTTTAGCTCTTTTTTTATGTAAAGATTTGTGTTTTGTGCTGATTAGAGTGATTACCTGACAGTTCATTGTAGTTTAAGATTGTTTCTTTTTTGCTGACTAAATATTATTACTACTAGAGCATTTGATGTCTTTTGAGCTCTGTGTAGCAGTGAACATTATCTTGATCAACTGGATACTTTGTTTGACGACACTTAGAGACAGGAGAGTTACGAGATAAAGCTCTGTTCTGTCTACTCAAGCTTTTCTCTGTTTTGAATTTGATATTATCTCCAGGTAGATGATATGACAGCAGATTTGGTGATAAGTCAGCTCTTGTTACTAGATGCTCAGGACTCTGAGAGAGACATTACGCTCTTTATCAATTCACCTGGTGGTTCTATCACTGCTGGTTTGTGTTCCCATATTCTTAATACTGTACTACTAGATTGCAAAGTCTTTTGAAAATGATTTTGCCTTTTTATTTTATTTTTTTCAGGGATGGGAATATATGATGCGATGAAACAATGCAAGGCCGACGTATCCACTGTTTGCTTAGGACTAGCTGCATCCATGGGTGCGTTTCTCCTTGCTTCTGGTTCCAAAGGGAAACGCTACTGCATGCCTAACTCTAAAGTTATGATCCATCAGCCACTTGGTTCTGCCGGAGGCAAAGTAATGATCTTCTTTTCTTTCTCTTCTACTGATACTGAATGAATGTTTTGATAACACAACAAAACCTTGAATGTGTTTTAGGCAACGGAAATGAGCATTCGCGTAAGAGAAATGATGTACCACAAGATTAAACTTAACAAAATCTTCTCTAGAATCACCGGGAAGCCCGAATCAGAGGTATGAATGCTAGAAATTCCCATTTCTTTTCCTTGCAACGTAATGCTTTATCCTTGTACAGATTGAAGGTGACACAGACCGTGATTACTTCTTGAACCCATGGGAGGCGAAGGAGTATGGTTTGGTAGACGCTGTAATAGATGATGGCAAACCGGGATTAGTTGCACCAATTGGAGATGGTACTCCTCCACCTAACACCAAAGTGTGGGATTTTTGGAAAGTTGAAGGAACCAAGAACGATAACAAAGATTTGCCGACCGAGCAGTCGACGATACAGAATGGCTACGCCACTCCTGAATAGAGAATGTTGTTACCGCCTTTACTGTTTCTTTTAAATTCTTTATGTGCTAGCTGCAACCATAACAATGCGTTACCTGTGTTTGTATCATTTCTCGGATAGATTTTTGGAGTGATTTGAAAACAGAGAAAATGATTAGTTGTTGTAGCACAGAAGGTGCAGCCAGCTACATTGATCATCTTCAGAGAGAGGTTGTTTGAGAGAAAATTAGTTGTTTTCTGGATAAAAAAACTGAACAGTTTCAAAAGAACAGTTTGCGTCATAAATTGGAATTAGTGGAATACAAAGAAATGGAACGACGAATGGAATATGTAGAAAAATGGAATTCATTTCTTTCTATTTTTTAAGGAAAATATTCTTAAATAATTCTAAAAAGTTTTTGTCACAGAAATTGATTCTAAGAAAATGATTAAAATATTTTATTAAAGAGATAGATACACACTTATATCTTTAAGATTAACTAATCTAAATTTAGAGTTTAGAATTAAAGGGGTAGGATTTTGAATTTTGAATTTCAAATTTTTAAAAAAATAAAAATAAAATATTAAAAAATTTAAAATAACAAGATTATTTTGATCATTTTTTTTCCTTAAATGCATTTTTATGACAAAAACTTTAAAAAAGTTTATCTGAGAGAATTGCTAATTTTTAATGATAAAAATTGGAGTCGAATGATTTCCTTTGAATTGTATTTTTGTTTTGTGGAATTTTGATTTATCATTTTATTCCATTTATTACAAATGGTCAAAAAAAGTTTATAGAATGTGACCAAAAAAAATATTTGACCAAAATATTTTTTTATGGAATGAATGGAATATAACATTCCACATTATTTCATTCTAAAAATTGACAATCGAATTGCAACTAAAAATATTTTAAATACCATAAGATTCATATATGGTTATGGTTGTAATTAACCAGTTATATCGATAAGCCACTCAATTAGCATATAATAATATAGCTATTTGTATACTATAAACTTTTGATTTGATTATTTTATTGTTTTGTTTACTATTAATTTTTTGGTTTTGTTAATTTGAATTTTTTTTTTTATTGATACACTTATTTTATAGATCTTATTCATTTAATATTATTAATGACAATAATCTATTTTTGTTTTGTAGAGTAAAATTAGTGACTTTTTACCTTTTATGCATTTATAACCTATGAAAGTTAAGTTATGTTTAGTTACGATTTTTCCAAAGATCTGTTTTGAACGATTAGTTATGACTTATATAGAAATAAATAGCTTTCTATTTGCGTCTTTTTAATTAGGGTATTAACATGGGTGAATTAGCTGAATATTCATAAGAGGTAAAAAAATAAGAATATGTCCATGTTATAATAACGAGAGAAGGATGAGATAATTAAAGTCTAACTTTTCCCATTTTCCCCTCCTAGTGTGTGCGCGTGAGATGACTCTAGAAGCAAAAACACATGTGCAAATTTGTGTGGATTTTATTCATTCGATCGGGTATTAATAGATGTTGTTTTATTATGCTTTGTGACAAAATAGACAAGAGAAAAATAACAATGTATAAAGAAGAAAACATAAACATAGTAAAATTACAACCTTCCAACAAAGAGGTAGATATTTCATCATTAAATATAATTGTCATTTCAGACTATACTATATGTTGTAAAGTATATATTATACAACATACAGTATATAATTTAGTAAAGTACACATAAAGATTACAATTTCATGCCTACTTTGATTTGTATTTAATACATAGGCAAGCTAAATAATTGAGACATTGTTCGAATTACCATAGAAAATATAAAATATGTGTGTCATTCCTTTCTATCAATCCTAATAAAATAGAACCAAAGATACAATTTGTTTATCTTCTTATATCATTTTAGTAACTAATAGTGGCAGAAGTAAAAGTATAAATAACAGCGGTAGATGAAAAGATGTTGTTATTGCTATGTGAAGTAAAGGAGAAGAAAAGATGGTGGGAGGAGAAAAAGAACTTACACAGAAAATCGACAAGATGACGAGTGGTGACAGTAGTGGAAGAGAAGATGGCAGCGAATACAAAATAGTTAGTAGTAGTGATGGTGACAATAGTACGCTTGGTGTTAATTAAAAAGAGAAAAAAAAAAAGAAAAAAAAAATGAGTGAGTTAAACATAATGTGCACAATTAACCTGATACTATCCTATTTTACTAAACAAATAATATAAAACAACCACTTATAGCAGTACTATAACAAACAGCCATGATACAAATTATATTAGAAAAATAACTTATTTGCATTGTTGCTGAAAGAGGAAAATGGTGAGGATGAAAAAAAGAAGAAGAAAAGAAAAGCTAAGAGAGGAAAAGGTTGAGGATGAGAATGAAAAATAAGAAACAAAAGATAATGAGAAATACTGTACTATACTATACTTTGACGATAAAATAGAAAATATACTATAATATTAAAAAGATTTTTTGCAAGAACTTGTGTATATTCTTCATTGAATTGTATTGTTTATGAAAAGAATTTATGTGTGTGTTAGATATAAATTTTTGTCTTTACAAAACTCTAAACATCCAATTCATTTTAGTGGCATACAACTTTTAATAGTACAATGATATGCATTCAATTATGTTTGTCACAACAATGTAGAATAAAACATACTAACAGAGAGCATTGCTCTTCTTCTTCCTTACGACCCAACATCTGATTCTGGGATGGTGTTGAGTGACGACAAAGTTGAAAGAAACGACAATGGAGCTGATGAAGTAGTTAAAGAGAAGAATCATGAGGCGACGGAAATACAATTTGCCAAAGACAAGGAAAAGAATTATAACATACTATTATGTGATTATAAAATAAACCCAATAAACCAAACACCTTTCATATACAGTCACCTACATATATAGCCTCCACAGCCATGCAAATGTCACATTTTCTTTCGGCAAACAAAAAATAACAATAAAGTTGAAAACTTTTCAATTATTTGTTAATTTACCTTCTTCATATAACCGTAATTAAATCATTTCCACTGGATTTGTAAAATTCGACGAGTCTGGTTTGAACACCGAAATTCTATTTAACCCTCATGTACTTACTTTGACTATGTTAGTGGTTTGTATGTACTCATGCTGCTGTGAACCTTAACTTACTGCAATAACCTAACTTTGATTATCTATTAATGTCAATTCCTTTTATCTACCGTTATGTTCTGATGTTTCCCCTTTTTCTCTTCTCTAATTCAAAACCATAAGATGAAAGAGATATGTATCGTTATTAGTGTAAACAAAATTTATTTTTAAAAAGTAGATATGGCGATAATTCACTATCCACAATGTAGGGGCATTTATGTCACTTTCAAAATAATATATATAATATCATAATAATCAATATGCAAACGTGGACCCACGTTGCTAGATGGGGGTCACTTGACCGAAGTTAAATATATATCTAACTCATTTTGTTATGATCTGATAAAGATTTGTTGGCTCATTTGGTTTGTTTTGTCCATCATTAAACCTCCATTCCGCTGGTTCGAAACTCTTGAATATAATTTTTAAAATATTTTTCTTTAATTTACTCTATTTTAATGGGCTGAAGCACAATTTGTGAATTGCCTAAAATTAAAACTTAGGGATACTATTCAATGAGTGATTTAAAATCAATTATTAATGTTTTGCAATCCATCAAATTTTAAAATTTTAAAATAGTTTAAGTTGAAGAATTCTAAAATCTCTGCAGTATGAAACTCCATAACGAATGATTTGAAATCAATTGAAAATATCAAGAATTTTAAAATCCTTGAAAATTAAATAACAATAGATTTTAAAAACATGATTTAAATAATTCATTGAATAACACTAGATTTTAAAACAGAATTTAAAATCATCATTCAAATAACAATAAATTATTTTTAGATTTGAACTTTATTAAAATACATCATTGAATAACACCCCTTGGGTCTATCACTGTCAATATGTTATGTGTATGGACTTAATTCTTGTTGTGTTAGAACAGCTCCGTCGTTGAGTATGTGCACAAGAGTTTCTAACGAACTTTAATAAGTTTTGATATAATTTAGTTAATAAATAATTTTAAACCATGTATAATAATATAAACTAATAGTAAAGCAACACATGCCAAAATGTTGGTAAATTTTTTTGTTGAAGTTCTAAAACTACAACTATTTCTTTGTCTTTATCCACCCTTTTCAATTTTTTTTTCATTTTCTTTTTATGACTAGATACTGTTTATATTCTGCTCGTTAGAGTTATCCTTATATACTCTCTATTATCATGAATATTTAAGATTTCCAGAACATACTTGAGATGAAACACTTGAAAATTACATTTAAGTTGAGTAAAAAATCTAAATCCACTATTAAAATAAGTGGTCTTCAATCGTCTTAAGTAAAGATGTACAATCCAATCCATTGGATCACTTTTACTTGTATTATCAATAATAGCTTTTTATCTTTGTAGTTGAATAAAGAAGTAAATGATTCATTTCTATAATCTGAGAGCAATAATATTATAATCTTCTAAAATTGAGAGTATCTAAATGAGGAATGTTGACCAACCAAGATAGAGATGATTTGAACGTGGACTAAACAAAACTGGAAAGAAATCCGAATTACCAGTATAAAAACCCATGTCTGAGCACTTAGGGCTACTCATCTCAGTCACTGACAAGACCTTCCCCACTTTTGAGATGTCGCTTCCCCCGCGAAACTCCAACAACCGTGCCCCGAAGAGGCAACGCTTTCCTCCTCCTGTCCCTGAAGAGGAGGAAGAAGAAGAAGACGAAGAATACAGCGCCGAAAGTCTCTCCGATGACGAAGACGAGGAAGATTACAGCGACGAAAGTGCCGATGACGAGGACGACGAAGAAGGAGGCATCCAAATCGCGATCGATCTTGGGGGTGCGGTGAGGGAGGCTCAATCGAGAGGGAGCAGCCCTGGTGCTTCTTCATCGCAACTCTCCGTTAAGCTTAAAAGCTCTGAGCTTCTCGATTGTCCTACTTGCTTGGACCCACTTATGGGACCCATCTACCAGGTTAGGTCACACGGTTTTGTTATAAAGGTCACAGCTTTTATCTTTAATTCCTGAGATTAGGTTACAGGACCGTTCCAATTTTATTAAGACCCTGTTTAAAAAATATTAACTATATATTTAATGATATAGTGAAATAGTTTTAAAAGTTAATAGTTTTATTTATATATATTTAAAGTTTTTCTTTAAATTATACACTAAAAGTTTAAGAGTATATCTAAAAATTAAAAAATTTAAACCAAATTATGTATTTATTTTTGAATTTTTTTTTTTTTTTTTTTATTCGGATCATGTTCGACTGCTCCACTAGCACATGCTATTAGACCTGGTCATGTTAGGTTACTTATCTTTAATTATATTATCTTTAATTACATTATTTGTGGGTTAATGAGTTTCACAAGAAAGTCTTAACTCTTTTGGTGTTAATTGGTTTGCAGTGCACCAATGGGCATCTAACATGTTCTTCGTGCCTCGGCAAAGTGAGGAACCAATGCCCTTTCTGTAGGATGCCCATCGGGGAGATAAGATGCAGAGCCATGGAGAGGCTCATTGAATCATCTATTGCCCCCTGTTGTAACGCCATTTACGGGTGTAGAGAAACCTCACCATATGGGAACCAATCAAGACATGAGAAGGCCTGTGCGTACGTCCCTTGCTTTTGCCCTTTACCAGATTGCAACTACACTGGCGCCTACAAGAATCTTCAAGCCCACACTCGTGCTTCACACTCTTGGGATGTGGAAAACCTCACCCCGTTTGTGTTTGACACTCCTCAGATGTTTAACATGAACCTGGCTAAGAAGATGACAGCTGTTTTTCAGGAAAAGAAAGAGGGTGATTTGATTGTAGTGCAGGCTTTCAAAGGGACGCAAGGTGGTGTTCTTGTGACCGTGAGCAGTATCGTGCCTTCGATTAGTGGGTTACGCGACCTCTCATGCAGTATAGCTAAACTCAATGGGTACACCACACTAAAGCTGGGGTTGATGGTGAAGAAAATCCAGAATGTGAGAGAGCAAGAAGAGCCCAAAGATGCATTCATGTTTATTCCGGATTATATGTTGAGTGATGATCAGTGCAAGATGCAGATTTGCGTTGGAAGGAAATATAAGTATGCTCACATCTGATCAGGAAGATGTTGTGATAATGGCTCCTCTCAAACTTTTTTTTGCAAGCTTTTTTTAATTTTTCCCTTAGAATTAAGAATCTTTGTTTTATACATGTCTTGTTTGTAGTCCGATGCAGTGTTTTGGATTTCAAACTTCAGATAATTTAAAAACTCTTTTGAACTTATTTGTGTTTATTTGCTTATGATCGTAGTGTTAAATCAAAAACTTTGAGCCCGGCCTAAACTTGTCTATTGTTTTTTTTCGATGCTGGATTGTATTATTAAACATTTCAGACAAATAGTTCTAAACAATAAGAACGAGTAAAACAAATGTAGAAAAAGAATACACCACTAGGAATCCAAACTGAACTCTATATTTGTTTTTAGAATAGTTGAATTTTAAGAAATCGTATTAATCCAAAAACACTACGTGGAACGTATTGGACTATGTATTTGAAAGAATTTCAGTTTTTTACCAAATCTCCACTTATTGTATTTGATATTTACAGAAGTTCTTATAAATCCAAGGTTATTGAACCTGTCATTTGTATAAATCCTCCTAAATCTCCCCTTATTGAAAAAATGAGATTTCATCAATAGTTTTTATCAAAAGTTATTGTGGGTTATCTGAAAAATAATCTGTAGTTAAAATTTGGCTTTAAAAAAACACCACCTAATGAGATGGTATTTCAAAATAAAAACAAGGATTTCATCCTCTTCGTTCGAAACAAAAAAGGATCGAACCAGTTGAAAATATGAGAAATAGATTCGTCTTAATCTGATATGACATATTTTTGCTAAATGCATTACTTGCTTTTCATGGATTCAGTTTATGTAGTTAGTAGATTTGTATGTTTTGGAGGATTCAGATCCGCAAATTGCTTCAATCAGAGAAGTGGAGGGCTTTCTTCGATGACGATAGAACAGTTTTACACGGATTAATATTTTGATAGGGTATGTTTACTTTAATAAACATTTTAAGTGAAATGATCAAACAAAACAGCACAGTGTTTTTATTCTTCGACATATATCCACATAAGTGAACAAGGAAGAAAATCCATATGGCGAATAGGGATACTTGTCTGTGTATTGTATTTGCTTCCATAAACTGAAAACGAAGATCCAGAGTCATCATCGGTTAAGCTAAAGTCCCTCAGAAGCTTGCCATTTCTTAACAGCTTGCGGAAGCGGCATATCATAGTATATCCTGTAGAGGTCACCAGAATCTGCCTTATTAGGTTTCTATTGGACGGTGAGTGGAGAAAGGATTTTAAGTGACTGTGATACATGTCAGGTCTTTTGTAAGGCTCACTAGCGCACCAATGACCAGCAAGCTCCCAATTTTTTTTGATACTGGCTGGAGTATCTTAGTCGAGCTTGATGTTTGGGTCTATTGCGTTTTTGAAGGTGTCTTTGTCTTTTTTCTGGCTGAAACACGATGGAACCATGTGACTAGATGGACAATGTCATCATGTTGCACACGTCAAGGCCTTTACGACCAGCGATTAGCTCCATAAGTAGAATAGTTGAATTTTAAGAGATCGTATTAATCCAAAAACACAACGCTTCATACTGAAATGAGAGCAATTGTCACTCTTTTTTTTAATACTCCAGTACAATAGGAACTATTGAGACAAGAAAACTATGTATATTATTCTATTGATAATAACAAAGTTGAAGAGATTACCGTTCCATAGAATTTCATGCTGCCTTTCAAAGTAACTATTGTTTACATTAAGAACTTCATCATCATAAAATGAAGAATCATCAACAATTGAAATCGGTAAGAGTCTCGCCACCATACGATGTAGATCTGTCAATTACCTTTTTAAAACAGTTTAATTGAACCAAAGTTTTTATCTTTCCAAATTCATTGAAAGAAATATACAAAAGAACAATAAAAAAACTTTGTCAAATTTAAAATAAATTGACAATCAAATAAATCAAGTGACAAGAAGTAAATCAAATCAAAGAAAGAGAAGCAAAACTGATCAAACAAGTTGATATCGGAGATATAGAATCTTCCATATTTTAACCTTAGCTCTGTTTTAACCCTGGAATTTGTATACAAATAGGTTAAACTAGGGTTTGCCAAACTTTTAATGTTTTTTCTTTTGATATTTTGTTATTGTTTTCTAAAATAAGCAAATTATATAAATTAATGTTTTAAGTTGATAATTTAATTTTCTTAAATAATATAACATGTAAGTGAAAAATTGTTATAACGTCAGAATCATACTTAACAAAAAATCTGTTGCAAGGAAAGCAAAAGATTCATAACCAAACTTATAAAAACTGAACCAATATTAGAATCTTATTCACAACTTGTATTCAAAACCTGTTAAGATCAAAGAAACTAGAAGCAAGGACAGCACATTACATATATGAAAATCAACAAATATTACACATTCCATACGTAATAACGTCATATTCTTGAATCCAGAGAGGTCCTCCAACGTTAAACAAAGATAAATGTGCACATTACATATCTAAAATTGAACATAACATATCATATGTTTGAATCTTCAGTTCTGCAGCTACTTGCTTTCTTATTAGCATTTTCATCATCATAATCAAATTAATCATCGATGACTACTAAAAGTTAAAGATATTAGTAGAATAAAATAAATTATTTCTGAAACATAAGCTAATCTTGAGAACTTAACCTGCAAACTCTACAAAGCTATGTAGCCAGTTACAAGTACAAATCAATGCTTACACATTTTTGGGAAGAAACAGTTTCTAAAATGATTCAAAACCTGACCTCTAATACGAAGTGCCGACTCTGAAGCAACAATTGTAATATAATACTAAGAACATCACGTGTGAAAGAAGCTAAATCACCATGCCTCTGCTTCTTGTCTTTCCAATAGTTCAAAACCTCCATATCTGTGAAAGCTGTAATGTCGCCTTAATATCATTGCAAATACATCCAATTTTGACTTGTGGTTGTCTGAACCAAATTGGAGACATCTTTCAAGCTCAAGTAAGAGGAATTCAATATGATAGTGAAATTATAATTATGTAAAAAAATAAACAAAATACTTGCATCATCAAAATTATCTTCAAGTGGTGATTATGTAAGAAGCTCATGTGGACTTGTCTTGTTGGAAGTCTTGAAGAACTGTACAAAAACTTGATGTTATATTTTTTATAAAGAAATTCCAATTTCTTCCTCACGATTTTAACCATTTTCGAAAGTACAAGGATCCAGTTTATCATAAGCTATATCAAGCATCTTTAACTTGAACCCCAACTGATGTAAAGTCTACCTAACACTTAGAAGTAATGCGTCTCTTGCGTACCATTTAATTTTGTTGAAGTCGTCCATCTCGTGGAGCTCATCTAGCTTGTTGAGCTCTAGTTTGTGTTGATTGGGTAGGTTTAGTGACACTTAGAACTTGTTCTTGAGTTTTCATGTCTCTATTATTCTCCACTTTCATATACTCAAATTCTGCATCAAGAGCTAGCTGCAATTCTTTCTAATGTTAGTAAATCCATGTTGCATGAAAAGTAATCATAATTGGGTAAGAACAAGAACATAGCTAAACAATAACACAAGAACATAGCTAACAGGCTCACAGTTTCACTCAAAACAACAAAAGATACTATGTTTGATTTTAACTGAAAATTTGATTTTGTAATTTTGGTGGAAAAACATAATTTTGTGATATTTAACGGAAAACAACAATTTTGCGATTTTAGAGAAAAATTAAAAATTTACGGTTTTGACACGAAAATACAATTTTGCGATTTTGGTAATAAATCACGATTTTGCAATTTTAACGGAAAATAAGATGTTGCATTTTTTACGGGAAAACTCAATTTTATGATTTTGGCGAGAACACAATTTTCAAGTTTTGACAGAAAATATGATTTTGCAGTTTTGACAAAAAAAAAATTAGATTTTTTATTTTTGTCTAAAAATTTGATGTTAGTGTTTTGGTGAAAAAACTTGATTTATGATTTTAGCGGAAAAACATGACTAAATTTGGTTTAATTAAACAACTAATTTATATAAATATATTAAAAATGGTTTAGTAAAAATGGTTTACAAATTTGGTTTGATTATTTTTTGTTTGTACATTTGATTTGAGTTTACATTGCTTATAAATATTTATTGGTTGATAACAATTTTTTTTTATTAGTGTGATTATAAATACTTCATTATTTATTCGAAACCAAACCATTTTAAGTCAATACACTAAATCTATTTATCCATTTTATTCATTAATCTAGGTGTATCCAATTTTTTATCCATTAAAATTCATTGTTTAGATTGTGTTTAATTAAGGGGAATTGAAGTGTATGACACAGAAAAATCTTTATTTCACCATCCAACCTACTCTATGTGTTAGAATATGTTACATATTATTGGACAATGAGACCAAATGCTCTTTATAGAACATACTCTTTTCACACACACTTTATTAAACGTGTATAACTCTTAAACAAATAAGGAAATACATAAGCAATATGATGAAGAATCTGAATTTTGGTAGTTTTTGATCCTTGATAGGTCTCAATGATCCTTGATTCCAAAGAATGGCCGTTGGTCGAAGTTTTTAATAATCATTGATTCATAAAGAATACCGATAACAAGTAAGATGGAAAAGTATTAAGTTTTGATACCACAAAGTGGTTGGGATAAAAAAAAAACATGCTCTGATATCACTGATAGGTCTCAGTTATAGGATCACCAAATATTGATCTAGAAACATGAACACAAGAGAACACAACAACACACGTTTTTTTGGGTAGTTTTTGACAACCTCTTTTAAGTTTTTCATTCATATAAATAGCAAACCATACAGGAAGCAAAGAAATGAAAAGTGGAGCATCAACTCCTAACAAACATGAAATGGGAAACGTGACATGAGGATTGATTCCTATAGTCAAGGAAGACAATTTACTTGTTAATAAAACTAGAAAATAAATGAGTCGTGAGACTCCTTCACATGGGATACTTGCGATTTGGTTGAAGTTGTCTAGATCTCCTACTTGCCACCTTAGCACGTGCTTGGCTTCTAGTATCCTATCAATACCCCGATGGTCTAAAAGAACCTTGTCTTCAAGGTTCAAGTGAATTGAGGAAAACATCACTTGAATTGCTTCTCTTCCTACGACTTCCAAGACCAAGAACAAGCTGTCTCCATGGTTCCTTATTAACAATAAGTTTCTTTTCTTTTTTCTGAATAAAAAGTGTCTTTTTGTTTTCATTGAAAAAGAAATATGAAATCTTTCTCTCTTTTTTCCGAAAAACTGATAAACAATGGAAGAATTACATATATTAATTCATACAAATGAAAGGATGTTGAACTTGATCAACAAACCCGAGTAGAAAATGTGAAAAAAACATTTGATTTTTAAAAAGTAAACAACTAAAAGAAAAATTGTTGAATAGATCTCAATGATAGTTGATTCCGGAGAATAGCCGTCCGTCCAGGGTTCTTGATAATCGTTGATTCATAGAGAATACCAATAACAAGTAAAATAGAAAAATATTAAGTTTTTGATACCACAAATTTGGTTCGGATCAGAAACAAAATATGCTCTGATATCACTGATAGGTCTCAGTTATAGGATCACCAAATGTTGTTCTAGAAACATGAACACAAGAGAACACAACAACACAAGTTTTCTTTTGGGTAGTTTTTGACTACCTCTTTTTAGGTTTTTCATTCATATAGATACTTTGATCATTTTTTTCATGTCAAAGATCCATCTTTGAATCACTCCGATAACGACGACACTAGATTGGTACATCTCTTTTTTTTTCCCTCCTTTTCGCCCGCTACGACGGCGCTAGTTTTTTTTTGCTAAATTGGTTTTCATATCCAGTTTTTGCCACTAAATTTACTTATCGGTATGTGATTATTTTTTACTTCCTTTTGTATATTGTAAAAGGAGAAAACAGCCATTAAAACCTTGAACTTTCAAATTAAAGCCAAAAAAACCTTCAACTCGTGTTTGAGTCAAAAAAATCTCCAACTTTTAAATATTGGTCATTTTAACTCTTATATTTTGTTGACTCGGCCATTTAAGAAACCTGAATAGTCAACTAATAAAACCGATTAAAAAATAAATGTATATTAACTCTCTAAACGACATCATTTTAAAAATTGATTAAAACATTGATCAAACGATGTCTTTTTGCTTCTGTAAACACTTAAAACATCTCTTTCGTGAAACCACAGTGAAGAAGATGAAGTTGATTTGGGGCTATGGTTTCACGAAAGAGATGATTTAAGTGTTTACAAAAAAAAAATGACGTCGTTTGATCAATGGTTTAACTAGTTTTTAAAATGATGTCGTTTAGAGAGTTAATAGACGTTTATTTTTTAATCGGTTTTATTAGTTGACTATTCATGTTTCTTAAATGGCCGAGTCAACAAAATATGAGAGTTAAAATGACCAATATTTAAAAGTTGGAGATTTTTTTGGCCCAAACACAAGTTGAAAGTTTTTTTGGCTTTAATTTGAAAGTTCAAGGTTTTAATGGTTGTTTTCTCATTATAAAAGTTCTTTAATTTTTCTCCCTATATATGTGGTAGATGTTCCTCAATCCCTAAACCTAATAAGTTCTTAATTACGTCTCTCTCCATTACCTAGAAAACCTAGCAGTCACTTTTCCTTTCTTTAAGTTCTTCTCCATGGAATCAACTAACATAGTATTCTTCTTCTTTGGCTTCCTTCTTATTCTGTATTGAACCTCTTTGCATGTGTCTTCTCAGATTTTAACTAACTTTGTTTGTGTTTCAAATTTTCAGGCTGAAGCAGCTCCTACTGCGATTGAAGCCACGAACCCTTTGGATAAAGGTACAACGACTTGTACACAAATAGATTTCCTCCGAGCTATTAGTCAGTGACGATACCTATGTATCATAGTGGTTATAGTTTGAATCTTGTAATTGGTACTTTTGTTCATTGTTATACAAGTATTGCTTTCAGATCTTATAGCCAATGTGTTATTTATAAGGCCGTTTAGTATTGAGACTTTGAGTAAACGTTTTTGTGATGTTAATTTTGACTATTGCTTTTTTTTTTCCTTTTTTTTCTTCAGGTCAGAAAGAGCTTTCGGATGAGTTCAATACCAAACTGAATCTAGAATGAAGAATCTGACGAGGTAGATTATTCTTCTTCTCTAGATTATTCTGATGCTGAGGAAGAGGAGGAGCCCATGATTGTTAATGTATGTAACTTATCCTTATTTCTCTCTTAAAGCATATCATATTACTTACTGTTTGTTAATCTAGTTTGTTTATGGATGTATCATGTAGAAAAATGGTGTCTGCTGAGGAGAAATTCAAATGCTTTAGTCTCTTCCTTCTTGTTTGCTATGTTTGAAGTTAACTTTGTGTATTATTATTTGACTTTTGCCACAGCTACAGCCACCAAGACCTACTACTACTGGAAGATCAAGAACACTTTTTGTTTGCAATCTTGTACTCCAAGTAAAGAAATCAGATATGTAAGTATAGCACCTTCTTCTAGTTTTTTTGGAAAGTTTTCCTTCCACTGAACTTAATATTACTGTCCTCCATTTTTATAGCAAGGAGTTCTTCCAAGAAGCTGGCCAAGTTGTTGATGTTAAATTTGCTATGGGACCTGATGGCAGTTTCAGGGGATTTGGCCATATTTTGTTTGCTTCTCATGAAGAAGCACAGAAGGTTAGAGTAATTTTTGCTATATGATTGATGGGAAAAGGATCCAAGTAATGATTTCTGATCAGATCTTTTTCTAATTTAGGCGCTGGGATTTCACTGTAGAATTTTCTTCGGTCGTGAAATTCGTCTTGACATGGCTGTAGAAAGTTCACAAAGCAGGTAAAATTTATTTTTTCCAGTGTCTTGGAGATTCTTTGTTTGGTGTAAATATCTTAATGTGCTAGTAATCTTCTCTATCAAAAAATTTGTATGTGCTTTGGTGGTAATTTGAATTGCAGTGGTGATCGCAAGATTGATCAAGAATAACTAAAGATAATAGAGTCATGTTCGTTTGTACATCTAGAAGGTGCATCGAGATAGTCTATCTAGATGTTTTATCCAGATGTTCCATTTGGACGTTGTTTATTTGTGTATTTTGTTTATGCATCAAGATAAAGCATCTAAATGCAACTATGTTCCTTTAGTTTTATATTTTATGAACTTACATCTCCATCCACATGCATTTGTTATTAAAACGACTAAAATATACTCCCTCCGTTTCAAATTACATGTTGTTCTGGAGTAGAAATTTTGTTTTAAAATAAGTGTTGTTTTCGGTTTTCAATGCAAAATTTTATTGGTAATACTTTTCTACTCTATTTTTCTATTGGTTGATATATGGATAGGTGTATTGGTACTAGTGTTTTTATTTTGAAATTATGTAAAATTAAATATTTTCTTAATATGTGTGCATAAACCCGGAATGAGAACTAATATAAAACGGAGGGAGTATATGTTTTTTTACAATTTTGGCGTAAAAGTGTGTTTTATGGTTTTGGTGAAAATGTTTTTTTTTTGCAATTTTGGCAAAAAAAATATGGTTTTATGGTTTCAACACGAAACTACGTTTTTATATTTTGGCCAAAAATGTGTGTTTATGTTTTGGTCCAAAAGTGTTTTTTTACAGATTTAACAAAAAAATGTATTTTTCAGTTTTGACGGGAAACTGAGTTTTTATGGTTTTGATAGAAAAGTAATTTTTTCAGTTTTGTCGAAAATGTGCGTTTTTGCGGTTTTATGGAAAATTGCGTTTGCGGTTTATACAGAAAAAACATCTTACGATTTTTAACGGCAAAAATGTATTTTTACGGTTTTGGTCAAAAAGTGTATTTTTACGATTTTGACATGAAAGAGTGTTTTCGTTTTTGATAGAAAATTGCATTTTTATGATTTTGACAGAAAAATATGTTTTTTTTGCGGGGGGGGGGGGGGGGGGGGGGGGAGTTTGATGAAAATTTATGTTTTGTGGTTTAAGATCAAAGATAATACACATATATTTGCGAATAAAATGATTTGTTACTCACTTAAAGTTAAAATGCATGTCAAACTTCTTATTTAGTACGTTAACAAAAGTTACATCCAAATTCTTAAAACAACAATCAAATTAGTATTTTTCCTTTCTAAAGTTTTGTCTTCAAATCTATTAATCGTTAAACTTATTAAATATTAAAAATTAATTAAGTTAATAGTAAATTTTCAAGTATAAGAGCATCCGCAACCGTGGACTCCTTGGGGAGTCCTTAAATTTTTTTTTTTTTTTTTCAGATTTTAGAAAAAAAATAAAAAAAAAAATAAAAAAAAATATATTAACCAATCACGGGTCGACACGTGTCGCAAATAGTGCAAGGATCGATCCTTATTTAGGAGTTTTAAGGATCGAATCCTTAGGTTTTAGTAGGGTCCACTGATTATTTAATTATTTTTTCGCTAAGGACTCCCTCTTAAGGACCTCTGTTGGAGATGCTCTAAGAAGCTTTAGCAATGGAGAATTTCAATATTTTTTCAGAATCTAAATATATGAACCTGACCAGAAATAACCAAATCTGAACTAAAAGATAGGTGGACTCAATCTGATATATAAAAATATTTTAACGGTTCTAGGCCTTTATACTGAAATACTCAAAAATTAAAATATTTAATCCAAATTTGAATGGGTATCCAAACACTAATGCCTAAAAACCATAGTTTAAAAGCTTAAGGAAAGGAGGGATGTCTCCCCAACATGCGCATTGTCGATGCCGGCTCGGCTTGGACTTTGGTGAAAGACAACAAAACTATAGCAAACTGCTTCATCCCACTACAAAACGCCTTCAATATTCATAGCCACTTAATAGAAAGTTTATACATTTTATATAAAATAATAATTTTTATTCTAACATTACATATTTTTTTATAAATATTTATTTTCTTTAATTTTTTAAAAAAACACATTGTATTTTATAAAACGTATGTTAATATGTTTTGAAAGATGAATCATAAACCTTATTAGTTATTTTTAAAAGAAAATTAGACGTAAATAAGATTAAAAGAGAAAACATATCCTTTTTGCACAAAAAAGGAAACATTTCTATAACATAAAAAAAAACAAAAAAAAACTCAGCTAGGTGTGTCATAAGAATGCAATGGTCATTACAATATATTTATAAAACAAGATGCTAAAAAAACAAGATGTTATCTATTTTATATATGGTGGAAACTCCATTTAATCTAATGGTGGTTTGACTAAGAATTTATTAATACTTTTATTTCAAATCACAAAATGGATTTATACGAATTAACAAAGAATAAAATTTATAAAAAAATGGTAGTTTCAGTTGTAGAATTGTCAATAATATTTTTCATAATTTGTAATACTATAATTTTCCAACGTTAAAAAAAACTATGTTATTTACTAATTACACTATTTTTTTGAAACACCATTACTAATTAATTAATTATATTTTTTTTTTAACAATACTATTTATATTTTCTTATGTGCAAATTTCCCAATATTTTAAAGATGATAAAAATCATCTTCAAAAAACGGACCCAACTTTTGAGAACAACCGCGGGAAAATGAAAAAGGGTTTTCCCGCCTATAAGTTGACCTAAAGGATCTGTAAATGGCAGAATCGTAAAAAGTTGGTTTAATTTCTCTGAAGGACGTTTGCACGAAAAAAGGATTCAGGGTTTCCTCTGTTGATGACATAGCGAAAGATTTCGATAGCGATGGTGAAAGAGACGAACGCCGAGAAAGCTGTCGCTGGAGAAGCGTCGAGCAGCAGCAGCAGCCGCCGCCGAAAGAGACAACGACTTCCTTCCGTTGCTGAAGATGAAGGCAGAGTAACAGCGAGTGTAAATGGAAATGTTGAAAGCGATGAGGTGATACCTGAGGCACGATCGGGGACGCTACTCGATTTGGATCTTCTCGATTGTCCCGTTTGCTGCCAAGCACTGACCCAACATGTTTTTCAGGTCTCGTTTATTGTCTCAAATAGCAAATCATTATATTTGTTTTTGGTTACAAGTTTGTTATTATTTTTTGCATCTCAGTGTGACAATGGACACATAGCTTGTTCTTCTTGCTGTCTGAAACTAAGAAACAAATGCCCTGCCTGCACTTTGCCTATCGGTAACCACCGATGCAGAATCATGGAGAGAATCGTCGAAGCAGTCACTGTCCCATGCCCAAACGCCAAACATGGTTGCACCGAGAAGTTCTCTTACGGCAAAGAATTAGCGCATGAGAAAGAATGCACTTTCGCTCTGTGCTACTGCCCTTCACCTAACTGCAACTACGCTGGTGTGTACAAAGATCTCTACAGTCACTATGATGCTAACCACAAGGATACGTCTAAGCGCTTCGTGTGTGGCACTCTCCACAACACATTTCTGTGTACAGATTCGAAGATTTCAGTCCTTCAGGAATATAGAGATGGTCCATTGGTTGTGGTTCAGTGTTTCGAGGTGGCACAAGGAATGTCTGTGACTGTGAACTGTATTGCACCATCTGCTCCGAGAGTTGGGAAGTTCTCCTATAACTTAACCTACTCGATGGGACGTCACACTGTGACTTTTGGATCAGCGGAGATGAATAGGATTCAGAAAGTGAGCTTCCAAACTCCTGAGGACGACTTCATGTCAATTCCTTCCTATTTGATTGCACCGATTATTGTTAAGAATTTGCGTATATGCATCCGCCGGCTAGAAGAAGAAGAAGTGGAGGAAGAAGCTAGTGAAGAAGAAGAAGACGAAGTGGATGAAGAAGCTTGTGAAGAAGAAGAAGATGGGGAAGAAGAAGAAGCTGTTGAGGTTGTTAACAATGTTCGCAGGTCAACTCGCGAGAAGAAGGTTAACTCCAGATACCAAAACAAAGTCAAGTAACCAAGGCTTTCTAGTTTTAATTATAAATATATAATTAGGGAGTTTTTTTTGTCTATCTATGTTCTCTTGCATGTCTCCTTTTTGTTGTGTGTTGTTTAGTGTTTCAAAGTTTGTAAGAACTCATGTTCTTCCTTTCTTTTTCAGAAATGAAAAAAAAAAAAAAAAGGAAACTAGTTTATTGCCTTGTTTGCCTTAACTATGTTCTATGTTC